>SRPW01000305.1:0-25902 GCA_018360225.1 Claviceps pusilla | reverse complement strand
AAAAAGATAAAAAAAAAGGTTAAAAAAAATCCTAGTTATTAACCTACCTTGCAGTCGGATACACCGGAGTGTTCAACGTCTTGAACTACTCGTGTGTGTCATTCCAGACGGGCTACACGGTGGGCAAGCTGGTCGATATGATTGAGAAACGCCATCAACTCCTCGGGGCGGACTGTGAAGCCAATCATGCCGCCTGTGAGTCCCGTGTGTCTCTTTGATTTTCACAATCGCCGCTCCGAATTTCTCTTCTTGGTATTGACTGTAACATTTCTGGCAGACGACGCCGAGAACATGCACGGGTTACCGATAAGTCTGCAGCTCGTTGGAGAGAAGATTGGAAGAAGAAAAGGTTCTGGCAACGGGTCCGAAAATTCCGGATATTCTACTTCCTTAGTATGAAGGAACGCAGTGCGAGAAGCCAACATATTATATTCGCTGTTTGTCAATTTCAGGTCGATGCGCGGGCCAGCGGAGGCTTCATCCTGCCGAACGAGCAGGCCCGCGTTGCAAAATAAAAACCGCGGAAAATTGTATAACTTCTTTCTTGTTACCAAAGAACTGGCGCTCTCGTGATCTATATATGAGTTCGCAATCAATTCACGAGTGCATTCACATGGTCTTCGCTCGAGGCATTAATCCAGATTCAATGCGATCGCGGTTGCCATTTAGCCGCTATTCGTTTCCTGAACCAATCCTGACTGCTCTTTTTCTTCTTTACTCTCTTATTTATTTATCCCCGCGGTACGGGGAAGGCTTCGCCCCCGAGGCTCCGACTCCCGAGCCCTTGGTGTGGATAGACGCAGGTTTGGCCTTCTCAGCGCCTATGAATTGATGAATACGTGAAACATGCACACGAGCCATGCCAAGCCTTGAAGGACGTTTTGGGGGCTACCCAAGCCGTCGTGAAACCGTCCATCTTCAAGACCTTCTTCCTTTTGTGGAAGAAACAATGACCTTTTTGCATCAAGACCGGCGTTGGTCGACCGCTCGGACTCTTTTATAAGCCACGTTTTGTATTAGGCTCTTTGCTAGTCGGGATCCTTGTCATTTCGGAGCCCGGGAAATTGCAGCGAAATAGAACCTCTGCGCTTGACTGACAGATATTAATGCTTGCTAGCGCCGTGCTTGCATACTCCTTCATGGGAATGATGTGTGGGGTTCCTGGCCGACAAAACAGCCTTGTGATGTAAACTCTGTAAATTAATGGACTATGAGTCCGGTAAAAATAAAATGTAACCAGTAGCATAACGTCTATAAATTCCAACACACTCCGGCCCTCTCTGCTTCTGCCTTTTATTCACCCATTACGTTGAATGCCAACCTCTGCAGACATCAACAACAACAACAACACACAACAACACACAACAACAACCACAGAAACAACGATCACTCCAACAAGAAAATTAATAATAGCCTACACAATGCACTTCTCTACTTCCACCACGATCGCTACTATCGCCTTCCTTGCCGGGCAAACGCTCGCTGCCTGCGGGCCCGGCCTCCTTGACCGATCCGGTGCCACCCGCACGAAGAGTGCCGGTCTTTGCAACGGCCAGGCCGCAAAAACCTGGATGTGTGGCAATCAGGGAACCTCTGTCAAGTTCGTGGGGGGTACATTCACCCTCTCGGCTCCTGAAGTCGACTCAGTCATCGGTATCACCTGTTTCTCAAACAGGAAATTCTACGTCTATCACTGCGAGGCTGGCGGTTCGCAAAGATTTAACGCGCCATGTTGGGATAACCTTAGTGTCGAGAGCGTCGTCCAGGTTTCTAACTAATTCCGAGAGATGGACGTTCCAACAATATCTGATGCAGGTGGATGAACTATTACTTTTTTTTACAACAAAAAACAAAAATAGCTGAGGGTATGAGGGACATTCGACTTGTTTGTGACAGTGTAGGCTTCTCGGAACCGCCGGAACCATGAATACAATATATGATGCAAGAAGGGTGGCAAGCCTCGGAAGAGAACATAATGGGGTCATTTTAGCCATTAAAAAACCACCTTTTCCATCAAGACCCTGCTGTATCTATTCAAATTATTCAACTCTTTGTGTCAGCCAGGTTCTGCATTACCTTACGTTCTTTGTCCCTTTCATGCAGTCCTTTACTTTCACTACGTTGGCTAGTATTTCTCAGTGCGAGGTTCTTTATGAACTTTTCTTTCCATTGCCGCCTTCTTCTAGAACCTCTGACCCTACGTGATGGTTTATTATTCTTTTTTTTTTTTTTTGTCTTTCCTGCGATGACGTCGCCTCTGAATCTGAGCTTAACTAGGGTTTTGAAGGTTGCCCACATAGGATGAGGTTATGGCGGGTTCAACATAGAATCCTGTGAGCAGCCAAAACAAGGATCCGATGATAAATCCCACAAAATCAGCCCCTACTCTAACACTTAGACTAAATCTTTTTAAAATTACAAGTGTTGGTACTTCGCACATGCTCGTAGAGTGCTTTTACGGCAACGCCTTGGTCGATGTTGAGTTCAACATTTCCAGCCTACCACAGTCCCAGAACTAGATTATACTTCAAGCTCCGTCCCACCGTCAAGAGCGTCCATGTCATTGCTTCGATGATCAATGGGCAAAAATATAATACGGTAATTGACTCGTTGGTGGAAATGGTTCGTAGAACACCCCCGCTCTATACCCGCCAGACTGACTTGCCGACCACGGAAAAATACTTGTTGCTGCAGCCGACGGACCCGCCAGAATTGCCCCGCCTCCACTCAAACGCGCCGACTCGGACGATACCGTCCCTTCAACTCTCATTGCGACCGACGGTTTCTGATTCAATCCCAGCGGCCACGATACCTCCGGCAATATGGTGCTTCAAGATCTTGGTCGTCGCATTAATGCGGCCGTCACAAATCTGACCAGAGACCAAAATGTCGATGAAAAGGTGACAATCACTTTCAGACAGGTGGCAGAGAAACGCTTCGTAGATTGCATTAGGCTGATCATTTCTCTCTTCTTTGTAACCAGGCGCTCGACAACATGCTAAAGGAGATATGCGCCGCCCTCCTCGAGGCCGACGTCAATGTGAAGCTTGTTATGCAGCTGCGAAAGTCCATCAAGAGCACCGTCAACTTCAATGAACTTCCCCCCGCCGTCAACAAGAAGCGACTCATACAGAAGGCGGTTTTCGACGAACTCGTTCGACTCGTCGATCCTCACGCCGAACCTTTCAAGCCGAAGAAGGGAAAGCCTAGCGTCATCATGTTTGTCGGTCTACAGGGTGCAGGCAAAACAACCACGTGTACCAAGCTGGCCAGACACTACCAGACGAGAGGCTTCAAGGCATGCCTCGTCTGCGCGGATACTTTTCGTGCGGGCGCCTTTGATCAGCTAAAACAAAACGCAACAAAAGCCAAGATCCCATACTACGGGTCTCTGACCGAAACGGATCCTGCCGCCGTCGCACGAGCTGGTGTGGAACAGTTCAAAAGAGAAAAATTCGACATCATCATCGTCGATACCTCGGGTAGACATCGCCAGGAGTCAGCGTTATTCCAGGAGATGGTTGACATCCAGACGGCTGTCCGACCAGACGAAACCATCATGGTCCTGGATGCCTCGATTGGTCAGCAAGCGGAGGCACAAGCCAAGGCCTTCAAGGAAGCAGCCGACTTTGGAGCCATCATCATTACCAAGACCGATGGTCACGCACATGGTGGCGGGGCCATCTCCGCAGTTGCAGCTACGCACACGCCCATCGTGTTTATTGGCACGGGTGAACACATGCTGGATCTCGAACGATTTGCGCCCCAGCAATTTGTGCAAAAGTTACTAGGCATGGGAGATATGGCCGGATTGGTGGAACACGTCCAAAGCTTGAACCTCAACCAGAAAGACACAATGAAGCACATCCAAGAAGGTATCTTCACGGTACGCGACCTGCGCGATCAGCTGTCCAACATCATGAAGATGGGCCCTCTGTCAAAAATGGCTGGCATGATTCCTGGCATGAGCAATATGATGCAGGGTATGGATGACGAGGAGGGAAGCGCCAAACTGAAGCGCATGATCTACATCTGTGACTCCATGACGGATAAAGAGCTGGACTCGGACGGCAAGATCCTGATGGAACAGCCGACCAGGATGACGCGGATCGCTCGTGGCTCAGGGACATCTGTTCGAGAGGTCGAAGATTTGCTCACGCAACAACGGATGATGGCCGGCATGGCTAAAAAGATGGGCGGCAGCATGAAAAACATGCAGCGCGCACAACAAGCTATGGCAGGCGGCAACAAGGCCCAACAGATGGCCGCCGTGCAGAAGCGACTGCAGAGCATGGGGGGAGCTGGGGGAGCAGGAGGCATGCCGGATATGGGCTCGCTTATGAAAATGCTGGGTGGCGGCGGTGGCCTGCCTTCTGGCTTGGATATGCAAGCAATGATGCGCCAGATGGGTATGGGCGGCGGTGGTATGCCGGGCATGCCAGGTTTTCCTGGTGGGAGTGTTGGTCGAGGAAGAAGGTGAAATGGAACGGAAGCGCCTCTTGACACAGTCCACAAATACAGCGGGTAACACAACATTGGCCACATGCATTTTTCGGATTGGCGTTCAGTTGATTTTTTTTTTTTTTTTCCATCATTCATGGTTGTACAGGGGCGAGCAGGTTCAACGCATCTTTTCTATCATCAGCATGTCCACTGAACTCATCTTTCCCAGTGATTTCTTGCGCGGTGGAACGATGTTTTATCGTCCATTACATGTTTCATCCAGACATGACATGGTTACCAGGCCGTGCTGGTCTTTCATTGTCTGGTCGTTGGTTGACTTTTCTCACTGGGACGCATGATGTTGCTCGCTGCATGAGCAATCGCTTTCCCTAAATGGATTTCGGGGGAGCAAGGCATATGCACAATGTATATCGACGTGGAATGGACGGCATCTTAAATCAGACGAGAGCACGCGGGCTGCCCTCATAATACAATGTGGTATGATTCGGCGGGAATATTCCAATCAGAAGCAAATGTTGATGAACTAATCATCGAGATGGGTCCAAGCAGAAGCTGTTCCAAGCCTGCCCAAAGCTCCTGCCTTGGGCATATTTCACAAAACCGATCCGAAACGCAGTGTCTCAGGAAATAGTTGAAATGACCCAGTTTCGGAGGGGAAGGCGTGGTGAGACAGCAGCCTCTCAACAATTCAAGCGCAGAATATGGTTCCAGAGTCATTATTGCAACGGATATCACCCTTGAATTTCCTCGACTTCACCCCCACGTGTCTTTCGACCGCGAAGACCTCGGACGGTTCTTCCCGACACTGGAAGCAGCAATCGCCAGTCAGGACATCCAAAATGGGCTTTGAAAATGCAGGAACCGGAATGGTCTTTCTTACGCAACACGTCTGATGATCCATCAAGTCACAGCCGCTGTTGCCCTCCGTGCCATGGTCGCCATATAGTGTCCAATCTTTCAAGACAGCTGTAACAGCTGCAGCGGAGAAGACGAGTGCGAGGAGCTTCATATCGACGTGTGAAAAGGACTGCCGACGTTGATGGCGACGACGTGAACAAGAGGGTTATTGTGATGACAGGTGGGATGAATGGTCTTGTTAATGGATGGAGAGTTTGGGAGCAAACAGTTCTTATACTTGAAGGGAGAGAGTAAGGGCCTGAACTTGCGGCGGATTTGTGGGAACTAGTAAAACGGCATATACATGGATTTATTTACATGAGTAGCGGGGAATCAGACACCGCATTGCGCGCTTCAAAAAAAGACTCCAATCCATGAATTTGGGCGTTTACTTTTCTTTCTTTTTTTTCTTTTTTTTTTTCTTTCTTTCTTTCTTTCTTTCTTTCTTTCTTCAGTGTAGGCAGATTATTTGTGGAGCAGTCAGTCAAGGCTCAGATTGAGGAATTTCACCTACTCGATCTAATAATGTCGTCGGACAAGACCAAGAGATCATACCAATGGACTCGGGAGTAGGGGTCAACGGTGTCCTGCCCTTTGTGACTTTTTCGCCTTATCCAGAAGAAGACCCTCGTGGGCTCTTGAAACAAGTGTAAGGAGAATATGGTTTCCATTTTGGACATGGAGGATCTTTCCTGCACAGAACCGCGAGGGCCATTCAATGTATCGGAATCGTACGCGCGGAGAAAACGGCCATCTGCAGGGACCAAGACGAGAAGATGCGGCTCGTGCAGGATCGTGAAATCGTGATGAAACGGCGGGGGGGACGGCTTCTGATCTATTTCCATAGGGGCAAAAAAGGGAAAGCTTGCCGCCCCATTCCCGTACTTGTAGGTCATTTTCAACACTGGCGAAGCAAGGATATCCCATGGTTGCGAGTGTAGAGTAGTCCACGCCAAGAGCATACCTCTACTCGAGATGTCCCGAGAAACAACGTCAATCTTTTTTCTTTCTTTTTTCTTTCTTTTTGCTTTCTTTTCTTCTTTTTTTCAGACATCTCAAACCAGATATCGAAAGCCCTTGCGCATGTGCAGCACCTCGTCGCCATCATGGATAGTGAAGCCAGAGGTATCCATTTGGGCCCGGCCTTCGCCGTCGTCAACGATAGTCGGAGCAGCTTCCATCTCCTCCAACTTCCTGTTCATGGCCCTGAGCCGCACCCTCACGATCCAGCAGCCCAGAATGGTCATCACGAACATGGACAGCACGATACCATAGCTCTTGCGGTAGCCATTGTCGGAGAGATCCCAGACGTACGAACCCGCCACGTTGCCCAGCTGACAGAATGCGTTGATGAGGGCAATGGCGACGGCTCGCTTGGCGGGCGGGCGGGGGAAGGAGGAGCTGATCCAGGAGTAGAAGACGATGAGGCCGGCGTAGGAGCCCGCCTGGAGGAAGAGGGCGACGTAGCGGGCGGGGATGTTGAGTGTGGACATGTTGATGACGAAGCCGACGATTCCCATGAGGATCGGACCAACAATGTGCCAAAACTGGGACGGAAATAGTCCTTTTTATTCAGCACCTGTCTGGTCGTGACGGAGTTGTTGGGAACAAAAGAAAAAACGTACCTTTTCCTGTGTTCGATCGGCGTGCCAGGCATTCGCGAGGGTTATGATGCACGAAAAGACCCATGGCGGAGAGCTCATGAGAAGGGTGGGCACGTAGCCAAAGCCCAGAGTCTTGGTAAGAGTCGGCTGCGTCGCCGTAATCAGCTTTGAGACAGAGAGAGAGAGGAAGTGTGTGTATGGATGTGTGTGTGTGTGTGTGTGTGTGTGTGTGTGTGTGTGTGTGTGTGTGCATGTCAATGAGGAACAGGGGAATAAAAGGGAGGGGCCATTTCGTACAAAAAAGGCATTAAACGACAATCCCACCACATAGGCCGTCAAGGTCAACATCATGATATAAATGTTGGAATCAGTGAGGGCCATCATCAGACCAGCAAAGGCACCCTGCTCCGGCGAATCCGTGTCCGCCTCGCCCACATCCTCCACAAGACGCAGCTGCGCAACCAGGCGCTCCTCGTCGGTGAAGCCACGCGCATTGTGCGGCAGATCCGGCAGGATAAAGGCAGACGAGATGGCCAAGGCCATGGTCGTGGACCCTTCGATCCAGAAAAGCCATCTCCAGGCAGCGTGGCCCAGCACGCCGTCCATGTTGGACAGCACGCCAGCCCCGACGAGCGCGGAAAAGGCATTCGAGATGATGTTGCCGCAGAAGAGGATGGCGTTGCGCGTGGTCAGCTCGCGACGGGTGTACCACTTGGACAGCACGAGCAGCGCGCCGGGCAGGAAGGCGGCCTCGACGAAGCCCAGAAAGAAGCGGTTGACGAGCATGCCGGCGAAGCTGGAGACGCTGCCGGACAGCGTGGACACGAGACCCCATGTGAGCATGGCGCAGGCAATGTACAGCGACGGGCGCTGGATCTTGTTGATGAACATGTTGGACGGCACCTGCATGAGGATGTAGCCCACGTACAAGACGCTGAGACAGGTCGCGTACTGGGAGTAGTCCATGTTGAGGTCGGCCTGCAGCCCCTTGAGGCGCGCGGCGGCAATGTTGTTGCGGTCGAGATAGTTCATGATGTAGATGAAGACGAAGAGGCTGCATCGGGTATCGAGCTTGCGCTTCAGCGTCCTCTCGACCTCGGCGCGACGGGCAGGCTCCATGGCGGCACATTGCGCCATTTTGGGCTTGTGTTCGAGGTCGTCGTCGTTGTCGTCGTGGACTCCTGTCCTTGTTGCGACGACGGTGGTCGCGGGAGCAGACGTGATGGTGTTACTATCTCCAGGCATGACTGGGCGGAGGGGGCTACCTTGGACTGACGCCGGCACTGCATGCAGAATATCGAGAGCGGGAAGAATACTTGGAGGGGGGATTTCGGACGTTCATAAAAGGAAAAAGGGTGGCAATTGGGGGAGATGTTGCCGTGCTGTTGTGTTATACATGACCCAGCCATATCACATCGTTTATCTGCAACGGCTCTCTCCGCTGTCGATGTAGACGACGTAGGGTTTTGCCCCGTCGAGGACAAAAGAAAAAAAAGAAAAAGATCGGCCTACTGATAGCAAGTTTTTGTCAAGTTCCCAAGACGGATTACGTCTCTTTTTTTTTTCCTTTTTTTTTCGGCTGACCCCCACGAAGGATGCAGATTTTACGCCTTGTTAAAATGATAGGACGGAGACAAAGGTCATACTAGGCCGCGTACAGCAGAGCGACAGATGGCAACTCGCGTCACTTGGTCGCAATTCATCTCGTCCACTGTAGGCAGGGCCCAGGGGGAAGGTATCGCCGCACCGGGCTCGTCGTCGAAAAAGAAGACGTCTTTGCAAATCACCATCTGCGCGTCGGCAAATCGAAACTTGGCATCGGTTCAAGACTTTTTCCTCTCTGCTCATTCTGACCAAGTTGTCCAGCAGACGGAACCGAGTCCAAACTAGGAGCCATTGCATCTGGAAACGTGGCTGGGCAGCCACGCGGCAAAGCGGCACGATTGGCGCCAGTCCGGCGCACGGGTTGGCAACCTGCTAACCAGAAACAGGAAACAACGGGAAGCAAACGAGAGGAATCTTACGGGAACGAGATTGAGTCTCGCGACCTGATGCCGTCCGGCCCGTCCGTGGCCTTTCCAAGACGTGGTGAAGACGGCGTCAATTATCGGCGCGGCGGGGTCAGAAGTTATCGATCCGATCTGTGTTGATCGGTAAGAAGCTGCTTCATCTCGATCCAGACGAGGCGTTTTGTTTTGACTTCAAAAGTTCATGAAATTGACAGATAACCTCCACCACAGACTGCCGTTTCCTATCAACAGGGGTGCATCCGTCCCCCCTTCGTCCACAATTGAGGATGCCAAGGGTGCGGCGATATGCTCATATGCTCATATGCTCGCGGGGGGATAATTGGCAGATTGTTGAATGTACACATTCATGCAAATTCACTTCCCACCTGCGACCCGGCCACGGCCGATTCGGGCCCCGACATTGCAGATCAGCCTGCGTGGGGTTGTTTACCCGTAGACCTGCTTAGTGGAGAGAATGCTTAGTGTTCCACTGACAAAGTAAGGAGGACCAAAAAGAAAAAAGAAAAAAGAAAGACAATTGAAAGTAAGCGGACGGGCCAGTTGGATCGGGTTTCATGCCACACAACTTTCGAGCTCTTGTCTCGGAATCAACTTTTCAGCGACCGGGTGAAGCCAAAGATCGCTCGGAAAACGTGTTTATATATTTTGAAAAGATTCCGTACGTGGTTGACGTGTTCACCGTTTATATCCCGGTGTTTACGTTCTTGAATCTTGGAAACTCTTCGCATTGTGCTTGAACAAGTCGAAAAGCTTGTTTCGCGCACTGGTTGGGGTCAATATCCGCAGTTCGGCGACACTTGTTTGAATTGTCTGCGCTTTGGAACAGGAGAACAAGCCGTCGAACAATCCTTCATCGGATGTAATACATGTGTTGGCCAGATGCATGACGTTCGCCTGGCGAAGCTTGATGATTGCGGCCCGCGGGTAGCGGAAGCGGAAAGCGGGAATGGGGAAGGGTGGACGCGCTAGAAGTCAAAGGAGCAGAAACCTGTGTGATCGAAGATGCGAGTCCAGCATCCCGTCTCGTTGTCTGGCTCGGCTCTGACGCGCTTTTGCGACATGTGGGCCGGGGGGGGGGGCAGGTCGGTACAGGAGACTCGAGAGAGGAAGGGGAAATAGGATATCTCAGGTACCAGTCCCTAATAGTAACAGCACCTAGATCGTACCAGTCCATAACAGTACCGGTCCCTGTTAGGGTTAGTGAATTCGGATATGTCGGGATCCAGACCCTCATCGGATGTCGCCGCAGGGGTTCACATTTTCCTTGGTAAATAATACATTTTCAAACTATGGTTGCTAACTTGCTATATACACATATTACATTTCCAACTGGTGTGCCGAGTTATTACATCAGGGGTCCATGGAAAAGTTCGCTCTTAAGATGACATCTTCCGAGCCAACACAACAGATGGCGAGTATCATCACATCACCCCCCCTCACATGAAGCTGACGTCTGACCAACCACTTTCATACAGTACCAAGATTGGGCTGGGACCTGTTCGTGTCTCCTGGTGTCTCCTGGTCAATGCACTGATGGCCGACGCATCAAAGTTCCAACTTAGATTGTCCTCGATCGACGTAATCCGTCCGGCTCATATGCGCTGCTCAGTTCGTGAATCGTCAGCCGACAGGTGTTGATTGTGCATATAGGGGGGGCCACTGGCCTGGTTGTGTCGGTCCCAAGCCGAAACTTTCAACGGTGGTCAGATGGCAAGGTGGCAAGTCTTTGAGAGCTCAAGGTAACCTGATGATCATCGATCCGACCTTCGTGGTGCTAACGGAGCAAGCAAGCATCATCCAGGTCCAGGAGACCCCATCACGCTGTTTTGGAAGTAGTCGCCAACTTCTTCTTCAATTTTCGGATTCTGGAACTGCCAATTATTCTGCCGTCTACGCGAATCAATCCGAAGCCATCTGCCGATGCGGCGGCATTGGAGATTTTTGTCTGGGTGCGACGCCTGCGTCGCTTCTCGATCGTGCGTTTGCCAGAGGTGCCTTTGCACGTCAGAATATACGATTGATTGAAAAGTCTTTACAAACGTACCAGGCTTGCCTGTACCTCGAAACTTTAAAGTGACGATCAAGCTTTTCTTAGGGTCGGTCGGTGTACATGAGGAGGCCACATGTACTGGCCTTTCATGGAGTGCCCATGCTGGGTTGTAAACATGTTTGTGCCTGTACTCCATTTCCTCGTAGAATGACCATGGCAGTGGATGACGACCCCTAGGGTCCGTCATATCCGAATCATAGTCGTCTTCCAAGAGTCGGGTCATGACTCAATTTGGCGACTGTCTGGGATTGGAAGCGTCACGATATTATGGGTTTATGGCCGCGGATCGCAGCATATGGCGACGAACGTGCGTTCGGTGGCGACGACTGCAAACGCGGAACCTTGAGAAAGCTAAGAGAATCTCATAATCGTGGCTCACCTTGACAGAGGAAAGAGCCACGTTGTTGATCAAGCAATCGAGTCGGAGAGGTGAACCAAGAGATCCGGCAGCAACAGGCATCAGGAAACAAACAGGCTTGAAAATGGAAAATACAAAAAAAAAAAAAACAAAAAAACAAAAAAAACCTGATTTTTGGATATGTCTATAGCCGAGTATGAGTCTACTGAGGCTATGTCGCATCGCAGCTGAGGCTCCATTGGCTCGTGTCCCGGTCTCAAATTTCCGTAGATGTGAGGGGTATTTTCACGTTGTACAAGAACGTGTCCCGGTTTCAAAACCTCCCAACATTATGTAGATGTGCAAAAGGGGGAGAAGAGGGGTAATTCCACGTTGTACAAGAACCAGCATTGGTTATTTACCTCGATCTATTGGTCTGTTGATCTGCCGCTCGCCTCACTCAACGATTGGCTATGCAGAGGCAGAGACGCCGAATCGACGCATACATAACGAGCAGCACTTTCCGCACGAACAAGCACCGAGGGAACCTTTCTTACCATGGAATTCTCAACGTCACATCATGGCTTTTCTTCAGCAGTCGCCTTTCTGGGAACAAACTAGCACCGGGAAACGTTTGCTCGGTGCACCGTGGGAGCGTGCCACCAGCATCAGTCTCTTTCTTGTCGTCAGGGATGAGGCACATTTCCGTCAGATCAGGAGCTTGAATCCAGACTCAAGCTCACGAAAGTGCCTTTGGATTTCCGATGAGGATCACTCTCACTCGGACGACTCTTTGAGTACCACCCTTCCGTCTGTGGATGATGCCGATTTTGGTGCTATTGCCTTGTGGTCTCCAGACTTTATCCACGAAAAGAGGCAACGTGGTTACCCTCCGTCGTTCCTCGTGGGTAGAAAATCCAGAAACCGGAGATTTGCTGACATCTGGATCGGTGAAGGACAGCAATTCTCGAGAGCGGAATTCATTATCGGTCTCAAAAACGGCTTTTGGGTTATCCAATGTCTTGGGTCGTCGCTTCTTCTTCATGGCGACCTTCCCCTGGAGCAACATATGCCCGGCTTCGCATTGGATCCAGACAAAATGAATCCGGTCAAGTGGGCAGACTTGGGATCTGGATTCACGGTTGAGATCTACTGTCGCAGCCCACAGCGGTCTGCTTTACTGACATGGTATCACGATTTTCCAAGTCAGTCCACATACATTGAATCATGTACTTCCGTCGATACCATGCGGCAGCCAAGTACTTAGGACTCTGGCCTTCCGGAGCGCATGTACGTGTTTGACATTCCGCAACGTTTCACCAATTACACTGCTCTCGACGCTTGGTTGTGCACAGTGTACACAGCGAGGAAACATCCAGCTTCTCAATTGAAATGTTGGCGAAATCATGTCAAAATCCTTCAGACTGTTGAAGTGAGTGAGCAATCGGTCTTCCTGCTTCCCATTCTTCGAAACTGATCAGATTCCAGGCGCCAGACTCGTTCCAGCTCGACACGCTGGTCCATGTCACCGGCGACGCGGTTTATGTCTTATCGCCCTTCAGAGACATGAAGCCGCTGAAGGACATGCAGGAGCAAGCAACCGGATTCGTCGGGAGACGGCTGTTGTATACCTTGCTTAGGCTCGTCTCTTTGCTCCACTCCAACAGCATCTACCGTCTGAAGATTTGCGTCGACACGGTCTTTTGTCCTGTTACGCATCGCGGGATCCCTAGGTTCCTCTTAGCCTAAGCTCTTCGGACCCCGCGGACCACGATGCCCTAGTCTAGCCTCATATATCAGGCATCTGGCCAGATATGCCCATACCATACATTTTGTGTGGTGTGAGCATTCCTAGATAGATCATTAATACATATTAGCTCCTTCTGGATATAATAGGTTATAAGCCCTATGCATTCTAGATTTTTTAACGTTTTATTATTGTCTTTATTTTAAACCTATATTGCGTTTTACTATATTTAGTACATGTATTTTTTAGATACATAATAGAACTAGCAGTGTTAGTATCCGCGTTTAACCTAAACCTTACAATTAAGGCCCTTTTTCCTTTAATTAGTTATTTTTATTTATTTAGCTCTTTATTAATTCTTTTTTATAATAAAAAACATATATAAGCAAGGATTTAAATGTATAACCTTAGCGTTTAGGCATGCAGAATTAGTCCTTATTATTATAGTGTAAAACACTATAACCCCTAATATTATAAGAATTTTTTATAGAGTCTTTTAAAAAAAGAGGCCCTTACTATAACCACCTCTACTGCTAGCTAGGTCTTAACATTCTAAAGTTTAGAACCGCCTAGTTACTAGTCTAACTAAAGAGGTAATTATAAATTATTAGGTATAGCAAATTAAGGTAAAGCAATGCCTGCTAACTAGGCTAAGGTATAACTAAGTAAAACTTTATAATTTTTTTCTCCCTTTATTATTAAGGCATAGGAGATGCCTATTATAAACCCGCTAATCTTTAACTTTATAATCTCTATATAGGTGTAGGCTATACAGTAATTTAACTAGAACAGCGCGCTGCCTATACTAATAAACTATTTAACTAAATTAGCAATCCTTTAGTATTAAATACTAAGTTATAAGGTTATTAATAAAAGGTCCTTATAATATATAATTCCTGCTATAATAAGCAATTAAAATATATCTCTATAGCCACAGAAGGCTAACTAAAGCTATAATATTACTAATCCCTTTAGTATAAAGGATATAATACTAAAATCCATATAAATTACGCCCCTAAAGGGTTCTAAAAATTTTAAAGAATAGGAAATCTCTATAAAGATGCATATCCGCATTCTTAGCCTTACTAGCTACTTTAAAGGCACAATTCTATAGTCTTAAGAGACTAATAAAAAATATACCTTATTAATGTATTTAGTATAGTAAATACTATCTATATATATATAGAAAAACATCCTAAGAGCGGGATAGAACTATAGAGGCTATGTAATAGACCTTATATAGCTTATTTATAATAATTATAGCTTTTAAGCTAATGTTACTATTATTAAGCTATTTAATAGCTTCTTTTAATTAAAAAGGTTAGAGTTCTTATTAATAAGGGCTTAGCTTAACTATTACTAAAATCTATAGTAAAGAATTAATAATATTATAACTTTACTTAATATTATATAGATTGCTTAGATACTTTAAGCAGTAAAGGGTGCTATGCCTAATATTTACAATATATAGAAGATCTAAGGTTATAATTCTATAGGTCTTAAGAAAGAGAAGATATTAAAATATCTTATATATAAATTAAATAAACTAGCTAAGAATTAAAAAGCTAGTTTCTCTATAAAAAGGTCTTTATAAGGAAAATAAGAAAAGAAGAAGGTAATAGAATTAATAACTCTTAAATACAGCTATATAATCTTAGCTAAACGCCCTTTATATATAAAAGATAGGTACTAAAGGCTTTATTCTAAACTTTAACCTATATAGGTAAAGTTTACCTAAGAAGGAAGCTCTATAAAGGCATTTACGCTAAAAAGCACTGCTTCTTCTAATATTATATAAGTAGGAAGCATATTTAGCAGCATAACTATAGGCATTAATAGTAATTACACTGCTGCTATTAATTATAGTAGACTTATAAGGTATAACTATATCCTAGATATAGGATATAGCGATTACACCTTTAATTTAATAAAGTGGTTTATATACTTAAATACTAATGTAGAAATTAGACTAATAACTACTAGTAATAGTTAGCCCCTTACTATTAAAGGAATTAGAATAGTTAAATTACCTATTAAGGGAGGATATCTTAAGCTGCTAAACACCTAACTAGCCCCTAAGGTAGAAGTTAATATAATTTCCCTAGGTCTTCTCTATTAAGCTAGTATTATTATAAATGGGTCTATAGACTAACTAATTATAAAGTCTTTATTATAACTTATAGCTTCCTTTCACTAGGCTTTTAATATTATAGTGCTAAAGCTTTATGCTAAAGAACCTTACTTTAACTTTATAGTATTACCTACTAAGGCTATTATAAAAAATATAGAATATAGCCTTTTATATAAAAAACTTAGGCACGCTAGAAAGGATTAAATAGTCTGTGTATATAAAGAAGTAGGCATATTAATTAATCTAATATCTTTAAGCAATTTTTACTGTAAAGCTTACTATCTTATAAAAGCTAACTAAATTGTTTATTAAGAACTATAACTTAATGTTAACGCTTTTCTTAGGTGTGTTTTCTAGGATTATATTATATATAAACTAGAGGGATTTAGCAGTAAAAACTATACTTTATATGCTATTAATGCTTTTACCTATTTTTATTAAGTTATTTTAACTATAAGTTATAAGAATTTATAGAAAGCTATAGAGGCGTAGTAAACTACTGTAGAAAATGTAAGCAGCGGATTTACTATAAAGTGCTTTTATACTAATAATGCTATGGAATTCCTAGGTAAAAAGTTTATAAATTATTGCTATAAGAAAGGCATTATTTATTGCACTAAGGCTCCTTATATTCCTACCTATTAAGGCCTTATTAAAAGGGCTAGGAAAACCCTTATAGATATAGCTTAAGCGTTAATAATTAGTGCTAAGCTTCCTAATATCCTTTAGCCTTATGCTATAAAGTATGTAGCTAAGATTATAAATATTTTACTAATAAGTGGCACTCCTAGTGGAAAATCACTATAATAAGCTCTCTTTAATAAAATTAGGCTTATTAATAACTTATTAATTAAGAATCTTTGCATATAGAGGTGTATTGCTTATATATAAATCCCTAATAAAAGATATATAAAGGTATAGAAAATGTCCCCTAAAGTAAAAAAGGGGCGCTTTATAGGCATAAAAGGTAATAAATATTATTTATTTAAGGTTTAGCTACCTAAAGAAAGCTATATTATAAAGGCATAAAATATTTAATTTTAGGAAGACTCTATAATATTTTATAACTCTATTAATAAAACTAAATTTATTACTAAATTAGTTAATTTAGCGTTTAAAGAAGAGGGTAGAAGGATTGTTACTCTACCTTTTATAGATCTAGCGTATAAGGCTAACCCTTTGCTATAAGATAGAATCTAATAATACACAACGCAGTCTAGTACTGCAAATGCCTTATAAGGTCACAACAATACTAAAAATATATTTAGGGGTAACCTTTTATCTAATTAAATATATTAAAGGTTAACTACTCCTCCTAGTAAACCCCCTTTATATTATCTCTTTAGTTTACTAAAAATAATATTAAAGAACCTGCTAAAATTATAGTAAAAGGAGTAGCTTATTATATTTAAAAGACTTAAAGAACTAGTTATTAACCCTAATAAATATAAGACTAAGGCTTTTTTTAAGCCTATTCCCTTTATTAAAGATATAGAGATAACTAACGCACTATATAACGTAAATTACACTAATACAAACAATATTATTATAATAGCTAAGTTATTAAAAGTAGTTACTAATAAAGTAACTCTTCTGTTTTAAAAGGAGGAGATATAATAAGTATTAAAGGACTATAGAGAGAGGATTATACGCTTTTAAAGCTTAAAGTCTATTAACTAAGAATCCTTGTTTTCCTAACTTAGTATATAATAGTTATTACGTATAGGCGTACGTAAGGATTATCTATATATTGCAATATATAGTTAAAAACGCGCTTTTTCTAACGGCTCTATAAAGCCTAAATAATTAAACCTTATATATTATAATAATAATGCTATCTATAACTTAGATAACTCTATAAACCCCTTATATTATATAATAATAGTGTAAGTAGTAAGCGTAGCTAATATAAAGATATATATACTATTAAATTAGTTTAAGGTATATAAGCTGCCTAATTATTAGACCTTTTAGCGGCTAGCTAAGATTAAAGAATTATAAAAAATATAATAAAAAGACAGTTAGTGTCTTATATATACACTTAAGAACGCTATTATTTTTAATGGCTAGTAGGTTTATACTATTAAATATTCTATTAATGGATTACCTTTTCTAAAGGCTTGCTAGGTTGTTTGTAGTAACTAACACTTTAAAGTCTTTAATACTTAAGACCTTTATACTATAGTAGTATACTTAGTTTCTTTATGCGTTTTTTATGTAATTATTGCTATTCTTAACCTTAAGTAGTAGTAATATAATATAGTTAATGCCTTTTTAAACGTAGAGGCTAAAACTAAGGTCTTTATAAGGCAGCCTTATAGCTATAAGGATATATTAGGATAAGTGTGCTGCCTTAATTATGCACTCTATAGTCTTTTAATATCCCCTTTTTAGTAGCTTAATAATATTTCTACTAAGCTCTTTAAATATAGCTTTTAGCGCCTTTTTAGTAAGCTATATATTTTTACTTATAATAACTTTATTTTTCTTCTTCTTTATATTAATAATATTATTATAGTAGCTTCCTTAAATACTATTATAGACTCTATATTTAATATACTAGAATTATAATATAAGTTAAAGCGCCTAGGGATAGTTTAGATATTCCTAGGTATATAATTTAAATAGAATTATAACTATTAAACTATTTTACTTTATTAAGAGAAGTATATTAATTTTATTTTTTAATAGTATAATACTTTAAGCCTAACCCCTGCTTATATGCCCTAGCTACCTAAGGTTAAGATTTCTTTTAATTAGAAAAACCTCCTAATAGTTAGAATTTTTAAGGACTAGTAATGTAAGATTAGTTGCTTTAACTAGCTCTTAATATGTATAAGACCTAATATTATATATATAGTAAACAAGCTTAGTATAGTAAATCTAGCACTAAAGTAGGTTTATATAAATCTAAAGAAGTATCTTTAGAGATATCTTTAAGGAATAAAGGATCTAAGGATTCTTCTTAGCAGTGTTATTAATAATAGTATTATTAAATACTCTTTCTAAGTCTATAGCTATAGTAATGCCTCTTATAGTAATAACCTTAATATAAGGCACTCTATAGCTAGTTACGTTATACTAGTTAATAGTAGTGTTATTCTTTAGGCTTTAAAGCAATAATCTATAGTTATATTAAATATTATAAAAGCTAAATTCCTTAATCTTATACCTATAGCGCTCTTTATAACCTAGGTCTCTTAGCTAATTAAAGACTTTAGATTTAGTTAAGTCTACTTATTATTACTATTTATAAATAGTTAAAACGCTAAGGTAAATATACTAAATAAAAAGTATTATAGCTATATAAGGTATATTAATTTATAATATAAATAGATTATATAGAGAGCTTATAATAGCTTCTTTTGCCTTAAGTAGGTTAGCACTAATTAAATAATTACTAATAGCTTTACTAAAGGCCTTAAGCGTAAGAAACACAGTAACTTTATATATATATTTTAAATAACCTTAAAGTCTAAGCTTCCTTCCTATAGAAATCGCTAATTATGCTTTAATATCTTTTTCTTTTCTCTTTTCTATACATTTTCTATATATTTTTTACTACTTATATATTAGCTTTAGTTATAACTTATTAACCTTACTAGAAGCCTAACCTTCTGCATGCAAATTCCTTTAGACGCCTTAACGCATCTAATATTTTCTATATCCCACTCCTTTATAATTAAATATTATATATATTTAGTATAGGCTAGTTGTTTAGCTATAAGGGTAGTGTTACACATTGCGGGATCCCTAGGTTCCTCTTAGCCTAAGCTCTTTAGACCCTACGGACTATAATGCCCTAGTCTAGCCTCATATATTAGGCATCTGGCCAGATATGCCCATACCATACATTTTGTGTGGTGTGAGCATTCCTAGATAGATCATCAATACATATCAGCTCCTTCTGGATGTAACATGTCCTAACGACGTTGAAATCGATGTGGAAAATTTGGTTGTCGGAGGCTTGACAAACATTTCGACGGATTCACGCCATGCTGTGAATGATTGCTACCAAATTTTCCAGTTGGTGCGGACGCTGGTCGGTAACAGGAGGCTTCCGAATTCCTGGATCGGCAATGAAACTCTCGACAATCTTCTGGCCATGTCAAACGAACCTCGGAGCAGCTGGACACACTCTGTTCAGGACGTCTGCCAGCAAATCGGGACCAATTTGGCTGAAAAAAATGAACTTTGGTCATCCATCACCGCTCAGAGGACCCTGAAGTTTCGTCTTGTTCCCCATGGCCAAAATCATTATCTTCGGGCTGAAGAAGTCAAGAATTATCTTCGATTGGCAGCAATCATCCAGCTTCCAGGTGTCATCAACAGGGAAAAGTGCCGTCGCATTTGCAGCATGGCCTTTCATGCCTTGTCACACGTTGAACGCGATGGGTTCATCGACATCGCCGACTATCAAGTCTTTACCGCCCATCTAAAGCACAGACATGATAGTGATCTCGGCGTGAATCTTGCTCTTGCGCTGCCACCATCGGGTATCTCAACCAGAAACGTGACAGTCAATGTGAACATGGCACTAAAACTCCCGTATCAACCTCATTATGGGCTTGTCAACCTTTGCCGCCTATACCAGTTCATGCCATCTATCAACACATCCTCAGTCGTAAAATACGAGGTCCGAGGACCGAAAGGACTGAATGGAATATTCGTCACATCTGAGGCGTTTCGAGCCTTGATAGGAATCGACGGTCTACAATGCGACACATCACGCATGTTTATTCAAAGGGAATGCGAACTGGATGCTTACCAGCACCCAGAATGGTACTTGATCACTGCCAACGAGTCTGGTAAACTTTACCACGGTAGAGGCTCTCTTGTCTTTCTCAATGGAACGGAAACCACAATCGGCAAGTTCCTACAGGAGCATGCCGAAACCAGGGATTACCTGGACATTGCTGCCCCCCACGCACTTGAGGGGGTCGAGATGGGCCGAATCGATTTGGTGGTTAATCATCTATGCACTTGCTCGACCCTGGCGAGTACTGATGACTATTCAAGGTTTCAGTCTCGGAGACAGGACGAGCAATCGGTTCCGCGGTCACTTGAGGCCGATGCGTGGCAGCCGCTTGAGACGGATGCATCGCAGAGCGACGGGGGGCGCACACTCGTATGGATAGACTCCCAATCGCAACGGACTCGGACCAGTACAAGATCAAGGGTCAGACGGTCATTTTATTCCACCGACTAGTGTCTCTTTGCAGTAGAAGATTGTCGGTTGTCGGAGGCATGGAGAAAGGGAGAGCATATAACAGATGGCGGCAGTAGATAGTTACCTTGTAGCAGGTTCCTACTTGCTATAAGGTAACTATTTTCTGCTGGTTGGCTGCAAGGACAACCGCCGACTGTTTCGTCAATCATGACTGCAAGCAGTTGAACCAGGGTCTCTAGCATATCGTCATCCATCTCTCCTCTCATTTCAAACCTGTGAATCAAAAATCGCCACTCTTTCTAAGATATGGTTGAGGTCTCTCGCTTGTGGGTCGGTATGTGGTTAGGTAGCTGATCGTGACATATTCTCAAATTGACAGAACAACTCGGTGCCTTTCTCAAGTTCTATATTGCGACGTGGCGTATCAGTCAATACAAAAAGTACAAATGGAGCTGGCACGTCATTCTTCGCTCTTGCTGCCTTGAAAGGTTCGCGACTGTGTAACGTGGTGAGTAGACGTAGATGTCCCGTCCGATCAAACTATCATTGAGAATCCCAACTGAAGGCGGACGCATCCCGGCAGTTTTTTTTTATAAAATCGCAATTCAAACACGTGTCTGTATGCCATTTCAGTACGTCGTGAGTCGACAAGAGTGGTAGACAGCCATGTGGCGTGTCTCAAAACTCGTAACATTCTTTGTTTCAAATCAGAACATTTAACAAATCCCGAGGTCAAGTATATAGATGAGATGTTTCTTGCATGCACGGTTGGCTAATCAGGGATACGTTCCTTGACTTATCGTGGTGGGGTAAACAGATGCGCTCCTCGCCGGCGAAGCGTTGCGCTCGGAAAATAGACATCACTAAGTACTACAGCGGACAAAGGGGTCACATACCTGTCTTGTAAAGCGGGACTGTGGCTCATGGAGCGAAAATATTCTGGGCCAAGGCAGGCAAGCGGAAGATCGCAGTTTTCCGATTAATATCTTTGAGATAAGACCATCGCTTGAAGACTGTCACGATCATGAATATAATGAGTTACTGAGAAGAGATACTCTTTGGACTATCTAATTAAGAGTCTAATGTATTAATATATAAATTTATAGGGTAAGTGCAGTGTTGTTAGACTTTGCATTTATAAGAGGGAGGGGAGTCTAAGACGCTTACTATGCCAAGCCCCTTAAAAGGAATTTAGCAGCTGGTGAGGAAGCTGACGACAAGAGGGGGAAATGGGTTGTAAAGGAGCTGATAGGAAGAAGAAGAGATACAGCTAGTGAAAAAGCTAACAAAAGAGGGAAACCAGCTGGCGAAGAAGCTAATAACAAGTGGTAAAAAACAGCTTGCAAGGAAACTGACGTGAAGAAGGGGGAACAACTGGTAAATAAGCTGAGAAAAAAAAGCCAGCCTACAAAGAAGCTGATGAAAAGAGTGAACGCGGCTTGCAAAAAAAAAACCTAACGAGAAGAGAGAAAATCCGTTAGCGAAGAAGGTCACGAAAAGGGACATAAACGAGCTCGCCAAGAAGAAGCTAGCACTAGGGCATTCAACGCTCTCTCTATGCCTAGGAAGACAATAAATTCGACTGGGATAGGGCTCTTCCATATAATGAAAGCGATAGTACATCAAGAAAAGAATTATACAGCTTAAAAAGGTAGCTTTTTTTAGGCCGTTTTAATATCTTGAAGTTTATAAAGGATCTGGATCCTTATGGCTGCCCGAATGTATCGGCATCATAGAGGCAGGCAAGGCGTCGGACTCCTTGAGCTGAAAACAAATCACCTTATATTAATATATCTATTTTTATAACCTCTTTGCTAGCTGTATATCCCTCTTTTCATTACCTTTTTCGCTAGCTATTCTTCTCTCTTTTTTATAATCTTCTTTGCTAGCTATTTCCCCCCCTTTTTTTGACCTTTCTTTCTAGAGTGCTGCCGCCACCACCCCCCCCCCCCCCCCCCCCCCCCTTGTAGCGCAAGGTCTTTCAACACTACATTGGTTCTGCAGACTATGTTGCGATACATTAGATTCTCATTGACTACTCGCCGAAGGGTGTTCTTATTAAGTAGCTGATGTTGTTCAGATATTGTAAGAGTCTCTCTATGACAGCCTCACTTTAAAGATGCAAAGCGGAAAGCTCCGCCCCTCCTCAGCTTGCCTTGCTTCACGCACGATGTATACGCAAGTAACGCTTTGCCTCCCTCTATAATGCTATTAAAATCGGGCAGTCATAAGGATCGTGTACAGTTCCTCTTCATGCACCATGTCTTGCGGGGTCACGTCCGTGACGTATGTGGTTTTCTATCCCGGGTCATTTGTAGGCCTATTCAAGCCACAGACCCATCAGTAAATCCGTCCATACAGGATCAGCCTGAACAATATCCCATTAATGACCACCCAAGCTCCAATGGACTGCAAGTAACTCCGCAGCGTTCAAACACTGATTTCATAAAACGAAATTTCATGAAGAATCGTCAACCACGATGGTTGAAGCTAAATAGTTATCCCGAAAAAGAAAAGTGCAGTCTGCCTAAAGACTGGCGAAGTGCGTAGACCACCAAAATCATGGACAACCACATTATCATGTGTCATCGAACTACAGTGCCAACTGGTCTATTCTTAGCGTTATACGACGAAAGCTGCATGCTTAGATAGTAAAAATGCCAGATGCAGCGATTATCGCAAGTATCAACACAAGCGAATGAATGGAGAAAAAAACCGAGACGGAGATTCAGTGGTTTTACCATCTTACGCAAGATTTTATGCAGAGGCATAGAATGGAATATTATAGAACATCCTTAATACAAACAGTAACGTAAGATGCATAACAAAAAGAAGAAAAGAAGGAAAAGGAAAAGGAAAGAAAGAAAGGAACAGAAAGAAAGAAAGAGGAAAGAAAAAGAAAAAGAGATAAAAGAGAAAGGAAAGAGAATGAGAAAAAATAGGTTGCAATAGAAAACTAAAGGTTTTGCCGTCTTTCTTCTGCAAAATTATGTATAGAGGCATAGAATCGGATATCCCATAACATCCTCAACTCAAGCAGCCACGCAAGCCAACGAAAGAAACCAGTCGCAATACAATCATCTTCGCCCTGCAGAATTATATGCAGAGGCACAGAATTGGACACTCCATAAAACCCTCAACGAAAGCCTTATCGCGAGCCTGCTTGGCAGAAGATCGCGCAAAAGCTTACTAATATGCGTTAAGCATTCAAATTACAACCAAAGCCATGATAAAACTATGTATAGATGAGGATTATATGTTAATTTCATTCCATAATATACACTTATATACATTGATCCGTTTTCTTAGTGTTACGCATAGCTTTGTGATTCTCATCCTAAAAGGGCGCTAAATCCGGTGTTTTTAATAACTTCTACATCAAGTAACACACTTTGAGGCCCCTCCCGAACCGCTGGCTTTATTGCTTGCAGTCAAAAGCATTCACATAACAGCTATGATATACTTTTATTAGTTCTTCCAGGCTGTTCTCCCGAATTTGTATGTGGAGACATAGAACGCGTGTGGTTGTCCCCCATTTGCACATGGTCTACTTGGTAGAAAACACTAAATGGGTCTACGGGCACATGTCTTTTTTTCACTTCTTCCCCCGTGTTTCCATATCCACCACGGTGTATCATCGTGATCCGGAGAAGGCTACATGTCCGTACCTAGCTCAACTTGTTCAAACAGCCTTGACAGCCTTTGACAGCAGAGTTGGCACCTCACAAAGGGCTTGGCAACTTTCAAAACGCCCGGGGACTTGCAAAAGGCAGAATCACTTACAGAGGGCTTACCACCTCACAGAAAGGCCTGATAACTTACAAGAGGATTGGCACCGCCACAAAAGGCCAACTGACTTACCAAACAGGCTTAGCAACTCACAAAAACGCAGTATCTTCCAAAGCAACCCATGAATACAACAGACTGCAGAGCGTCTCAAGCAGGAAAAAAAAAAAACACCACCGCCCCCTACGCACAAAAAACATCCTTTACATGAAAAAACATGTCACTAGTGTAGCACCCTCCCCCCAATCTACCCCGGAGAATACCCCAGAGACCCCAGAAGTCCAGACCATGGCTAGGGATCGTATGGTCCGGTCTATTACATAAAAACATTACCCGATGGAAGGGATCTAGAGATTCCGCGCCAACTCCACTCCCCCGCGCTAAGCAGCCCCTGCCACGTCACATGCTCAGCTCTGGCGGAAGGCATTCCTACGTGATAGGATGAGTCCAGCCAAGCCGAATCAAGAAAAAAAAAAAAAAAAAAAAAAAAAAAAAAAAAAAAATCATGACATGCCCAGGGGCCAGAAGGTAGGCATCACCTTATTGAGCAGGAGGGTTAGGCATCGAAATGGGGCACTTGCCACGTCCCCTGTTGGCTAAACACCCGCGGAAGAGATCACGTGTGCTCGTAAAGAGACGGTTGTCCTTGTACATAATCATATCTTGGTGAAAACCAACAGGGCCCCCGTCCAGTGGTTTTAGGTATGTCCTTCCGAACATTGAACTGCCGGCACGGCCAACGACGTCACGAGGCCGACGCCACTGCCGCTTCATGCCCAAGTACCGAGTAGGCAATACTTGGTCTGCATTGCCCTGAGCCAACCTCGCACCTAAGTACCCAGTACTTTACTCAGTACTGCGCCTGGTGCCAATGTGGTCTGCTTGGTAGCCAAATATCCCCCATGAAACGTCGATGGAATGGCCCGCTCGTGCATACATGTGTAGATAACTAAATGCGAATGTCATTGGCGCGCTTCGGACACGTTCCAAGTTATGGACACATACATACATATGTACATATTTCAGTACGAAAAAGTTTCGGAAGTACCTACGACCCACCGTACCACATAATGATCCGGAGATTCGATTACGCCGTCGCTTACACGCACGGAACGAATGGCCGTCATATCGTGACGAGTCCCAACTTTCTTCAATCGGGTGTTCAACATCTCGTACACAGATAAAAAGTTCTTTGGATTGCTCGAGCAAAGACAAGACGCATCCCCGTACAACAGACTGACTACTTAAGCTATACCAGTCGATATAAGCACTCCACTAGCAGACATAAACTTGAACCAAACACCCTGTGCAATCCCATTGAATAGATACTCCTGTGTCGTCGAGGTGCATAACGTCGTACTTTTGTATATACTTGAATTAATTTCGTGCTGAATCAGTCGTCCCACAACCTCCACGATTCACCAAGCGTCCCTGGGTCGTCATGAACGCGTTGCGCATCAACTCGCGTTCGAATATCCACTCGCTTCATCATCGGATTCGATCCCGTTACTTTAAAAGATTGAAAAAGAAGAAAGAAAAGGAAAACCAGCCACCCATCTACCCAATGGGGGCACACGAGAACACTCCTCTCGTGGTACCAGCTTGAAATGACTTAATCTATTCACGTCAAGATTAGCATCATGTGTTTTTTTTTTTTTTTTTTTTTCTTCACTCTTTCTTTTTTCC
>SRPW01000304.1:0-25911 GCA_018360225.1 Claviceps pusilla | reverse complement strand
ATTACTTTTTTTTTTATAAATTTAAATAAGCTTTATTTAAAATAAATAATAAATATTTTAAAAGTAATAAAGCTTAATATATAATTTTATAAAAAGTATATTATTTATATAAAATAATTATAGAATAAAGAATATAGCTTAAAAAGCTTATTTAAAATATATTAACTTTTAATAACTTTTAATTTATATTAAACTTAAGTAAAACTTAAGTAATAATAAATATAAAGTATATAAAATATAAATTACTTTTAATAAAAAGCTTTTATAATAAAAATAAGTTTTTTTTAAAATATAAAAAAGCTTAATAGTTTATAAGCTAAATATAAACTAAAACTTTATTAATAATAATTATAATTAATAGTTTTTTATTTATTAAAGCTTAATATTATAAATTTAAGCTTAAATTACTTTTTTTTAAACTTAAAAAAAGTTTTAATTATAATTTTTATTAGTTTTTAGCTTATTTTAATAAAATATATATAAATTTATATTAAGAAAAATATATTATTTTTAAGCTTAATTAACTTTATTAATAATTAATAAAAAGTTTTACTAACTTTAATATTTATTTTAAATAAAAGTTAGTATTAATTAAAAGTATTTATTAAAAAAACTTAGTAAAGCTTATTAAAATTTATATAATACTTAATAAGTATATATATAACTATTATATAAAATATAATATATTTTAAATAAACTATAATAAAGCTATAAAGTATTATTATAATATTATACTTAATATTAATTTCTATTACTTTAAGGAGTAAATAAAAATATTATACTAAATAAAGGCTAAGTAAAATAAAAATAATAATATAAAAATATTAAAAATTAACTTTATAAAATTTTAAAAAACATAGCTTAAATAATAAAAAAAAAACTAATAATATATTATTTAAGTAACTTTAAAAGAATAAAATAAATACTAAAAGCTTAAATAATATTTTTATTATAGCTTTACTTTATATTATTAATTTTATTATTTTTTTTAATAATATTTTTTAAAGATATTATAAGTATTTATATAATAAATATAAAAAAAGTTACTAAAAATTTTAAAATAAATTTAAATTAAAATACCTTTTTAGACTAAAACTTAATAAAAAAAAGTAATTAATATATAAAGTTATATATTTAAAAAAATAAATAGGTTAAAAAAGGATTTTTTAAATATAAAAGTATATATAAAATTATTATTTTTTTTTCTTTTTTTTTTATAATAATATTATTTTTTTTATTATTTAAATAAATAATAAATATAATAGCTTTATTATTATAAATAAAAAAGCTACTTAATAATTAAGCTTTTAGTAAGTTTTACTTTTAATACTTTATATTATTATTATAGTAATAAAAGTTATATAAAAAAGCTATTTTATACTTAAATTAAAAATATAAATTATATATTTAATATATTTTTAAAAAATATAAATAAATAAATATTTTCTATTACTATTTATATTATTTTAAGCTTTAAAAAAAACTATATTTTAAGGATACTTTAATTAGCTTAAAATAATATTAAGTTATACTTTATACCTTAATATTTAATTATATAGTTTAAAAATAGCTTTAAAAATAATACCTTTAAATACTTATTAAATTATTAGCTGAATATTAATTATTTTAAATTTAATTTATATAAAAATAGTTTATTAAGTAATAAAAAAGTAATTTAATATATAGTTTTTTATAATAAGTTTTTATAAGGTTAATTTAACTTTAGCTATAAAAACTAAGCTTAATTAAGTTTTATTAAAAACTAAGGGTTTTTTATAAAAGCTTTAAAACTTTATAAACTTATTTAATAAAAAAAATAAAAAAGCTATTATTATATAAAAGCTATATTAATTACTATATTTAACTTTATTAAAACCTAAATAGCTTTATTTTAAACCTTTTATAAGCTTTTTAATATAATGTACTATAAAACTAATTACTAAAAGTTTATAAGTAAATAGTTAAGTTTATAAATAAAAAATAAATTTATACTTTATTATTTTTAGTAATTATATTAATACTTTTTATAAAAAAAGCTAAAAAAAAGTAATACTTTTATATAAACTATAAAATATTTAATTAAATTATAAATTAAAATTATTACTTTTTATTATTAATTAAAAAAATATTATAATTATTTATTAAAACTTATTAATTTATAAAACTAAATATATAAGCTATATTTTATTACTTTTATATTATAAAAAAAATAAATATTTTATAGCTTTTTAAATATAATTCAGGCTTTTTAAGTAACTTATTTAGTTTTTTAAAATAATTAATACCTTTACTATATTTTAGTATTATATTAATAATATATTAAGGTTTACCTTTAGTAATTTTATTATAATCTACTTAAATAATATTTTTATTTATATTTTTAGCTTATAAAGAAATTATATATAAAGAACCTATTTTATTTTATAATAATTATAAAAAATAAGGCTTTATTTAAATATTAATAAGTATAGTTTTAAAGTTTAAAAGAATAAATATATTAGGTTTATTATAAAAACTAAAAAAACTATTTATTTAAACCTTAAAAACATTATAGTTATTTATAATTAAAAATTATTAATATAAATATAAAAAATTAAAAGCTTTTTAAAATTTACTAATTTTTATTAAGAATTTATTAAAATCTTTTTAAAGCTTATTAAGCTTTTATTAGCTTTTATAAAAAAAAGGGTTTTTTTTAATAAACTAATATATATACTTTAGTATTCAAAGTGCTTAAATTAGTATTTATTCTATATTTAATATTAATATAATAAAACCCTAACTAAAATATATTATAAAAAGTTAATATTTTTAAAGAGGTTATAAGTAAATACCTTTTATAGTATAATTTAAAGAGAGTTTTATATTTTATAGCTTATTACTTTATTTATTTAACTTTAGCTTAGTAAAATTATATAATTTATAATAAAAAGCTATTAATAATTATTTTATATTTTAAAGCCTAAGGAATAAAGCTTTAAAGTATTATTTATTTCTTTATTATTTTTATAAATTACAAGAATTTAAAGTACTTTATTATATTTTAAGAAATATTAAAGTAATAAGTATATTAATTAAAAATACTTACTTTTTATAATTTTTAGCTATATTATTACTTAAAATACCTAGCTAATAAGCTTAATATTTTATTATAATAAAAATAAAATAAGTTTAAAAACTTTTTATAGTAATAATTACTTATAACCCTTATTATATTATAATATATAAATACTAAGCTAGTAATTAAAATATAAATAATACTTAAAATAAACCTACTAAAAAGCTATAAAAATAATATAATAAAAAAGGGCTAAAAGTTAAAGAATATTATAAAAAAAGGACTTATATAATTAAACTAATAAAAGGAAAAAAATAAGCTATTTTTTAATTACTTTTTTTTTAATAATAAATACTTATAATTATTATAAAACTAAAGCCTTTAAGCTAATAAGTTATATATTTATAAATAATAAGCTATTTAGCTAAATAAATAAAGGTTTTTAAATATAATAAATATAAAAGCTTAAGTTATTAATTATAATATAAATACTTATAATACTCTTTAATTTTAAGGCTAAATTTAAGTTTTTTAGTTTAAACCCTATATTACTTTACTAATTAAATATATATATAAGTTACCTTTACTTAGCTACTTTAAGTATAATATCATATTTTAAGCACTTTATTATAATTATTATTTAAAAAATATATTTAAAAATATAATATAATATATATGAAACTATTATTATATAAATAGTTAAAAAAACTAATAACTATAATAAAGCTTATTAAAACCTATTTTAATTTTAAATTAATTTTAATTATAAATTTTTATAAACTTTATAATAAACTTATTAATAAAAAATAAAAACTTACTTTATTATTTAATAATTATTATAAATTAACTTTTTAAGTTTATTTAGTTAAAAGCTATAATAAATATAATAACTAAAGTATATATAAATATTTTTATTTTTATTAATAAAGGTTTTATAAGTTTTTTTTTTAAATTATTTTAAATTAAAAGTTAAATTAAATAAAATAATTTTAATTTAAATTTTATTTTTTTATAAATATATAATAACTTTTTTTTATAATATATTATTTATAAACTAATAAAGATATAAAATATATTAATTAAAAAGTTTAAGTAGTTTTATATATTATAATTAGCTTTTTATAATTTAACTAAGCTAAATACTTATTAGCTTACTAACTTATACTTAATAATTATATATTAATAATAATAAAAATAAGTATTAACTAAGCTTTTTATAATTATAATATAAAACTTATTTAACTAGCTTTTTTTTTATAAAAAAATATAATAATACTTAAAAAATAAATAGTTTTATTTTTTAAAGCTTTTTAAAAAAATATAGCCTTAGCTTAAATAACTATAAATTTTATTTAATAATATTAATAAAATATAATAAATAAGTTTTATTAATTAATTTAGGTTTTTTATATTAAAAATATAATATAGCTTAGCTTATAATATATTAAAATAAATTATTTATATTAAAAACTAAACTAAATTATAACTAAATATAATATTTTTAAAATATTTATACTTTTTATAGTTTATTTCAATATTTTATATAATATTTACTTAATTTTTTATATTAATTTTTTAAAGTATATAATAATTAATTTATTATTATTATAAATATTAGTTAAGTTTAAACTAAGCTTAGTATTAATATTAAAAAATAAGGACTTAGGCTTATATAAGTATATAATAAAGAATATAATAATTATATATAATATTTAAAAAAAAGGAAATAAATATAATATTTTAATTAAATAAGTAAGCTATATATAGCTTACTTAAAAACTATTAAAAAACTTTATTAATATTAAAGTATTAATATATTATAAATTATAATAAAAATATATATAAATATATAATAAGCTATTTTAAAGCTAAATTTTTAATATTATATATATAACCTTTATAAGTATTTATTTTATTATATATATAACTTACTTACCTTTAAGTATTAATATAAACTTATAAAGAATTTAATTTAAATACTTAACTTTTATTATTTTTTTTAAATATATTTTATTATAGCTATTAATATTTTATAAATATAAGTATTTTAAATATAAAGAAATTACTAAAAAGGCTTAAGAAAAGTACTTAAACGCTTAATAATAAAGCTAATATAAAAGAAAAATAAAGTAAATTTAGCTTATTATTAAATAAAATATTTATAACTTTAATATTATTAGTAAAAGGTATAAAAAGTATAGAATTAAAAGTAATAAGTATTATATTATTATTACTATTAGCTTTAAAAAAGCTTACTTTATAGTAAAGGTAGTAATAAAAATAATATCAATTAATATAAAAAGTTTTATAGATTTTAATAAGCTTAAAAAATATATTACTTACTTAATTATTAATAATAAAGTAAAAAAATTATTCTTTATTTTATTATTAAAAAAAAATTAAATAATTAATATAACTAATTATATAAAGTATTTAATATAAAGGGAATATAAGTATTAATAAAAATATAAGTAATTTAGTAATAAAGTATAAGTATATTAATATTAATATAAATAAGTATTAAAAAGATTATATTTAAAAGAAAAAAAAGCTAGTAAAAAGTATTTATAATAAAGGCTTAGTATATAATAAATAATAGTATATAATATAAAAAAAGTATAATATTAAAAAATAAAAAGCTAATATTATTAGCTTATTAAAAAAAAGTTTAAAATATATTATAAATATAAATAAATATTAAAAATAATAATAAAAAAGTAATAATAATAATATATAAGTTATAAATAATAAGTTTTTAATTTTATATTATATTAATATTAATTAAAGTAATAATATATATAAATAAAAAAATAAAAACTATAAGTAAAAGTAATATAATTATAATAAATTTAAATATAAAATTATTAAATAAAAATATAATAAATATAAATAAAATAATATTAATAAAAGTAATTAAAGTAATATAATATACTTAAATAATAATATAAATATTATAAAATATATTTATAAGTTACTTAAAGAATACTATTTATATAAGTTTTTTATAGCTATATTTAAAATTATAAAGAAATATATTTTATTTAATAATAGCCTTTATATTTTAAAAAATATAATATAAATTAGTATTTATAATATAAAAATATAGCTTTTAAATATATTTTTTTTATATTAATAAATATAATATATTTTTATTTTAATTAAATAATAATAATTAAATTAGTTATATAGTATATTTTTTTAGTAAAGTAAATATAAATACTCTTTAAAGTAATATTAAGTAATATTAAATATTTTATTATTTAAGTTACTTTTTAAAATATAATTATTAAAATAATTAAAAAAAATAAAAAAATAAATTAAAGCTTTAATAATAATAGCTATAGTTTTTTTTTAAAATTAGTTAATTTTTATTATAATTTTTAAAAAAAAATATTAAAAAACTATATAATATTAAGTTTAAAAGTATAATAAAGGTATTATAAATATAAAAAGAATATAAAAAAGTTTATAAATAAAAACTAAATTAATATAAATAAATTTTAAAGTAAAAATAAGTTAAATAATAAAATAAATATAATAAAAATATAGTTATATATAATAAAACATTAAAAATAAATATATAGAAAGAAAATAAATATATAAATATATAAAAGTAAGCTTAAAAGAAACTTTTAATATAAAATAATAAAAACTTTTATAAAATTTTATAAAGCTTTTATTAAAATATTAATATTAATAATATAAATTAGCTAACTAACTTAAAAATAAATATAATTAACTAATAAAATAGTATTTATAAAATAATAAACTAAATATAATTTATAATAATAATAAACCTATAATAATAATAATAATATATATATATAATAATAATATAGTATAAGTATATAAGTATATAATTATACTATTAAACTTACTATAATTAATATATATATAATAATAATAATAATATATATATTTATAGTAGTATATAACTATATATAAAAATAGTAAAATAGCTACTATTAAAAAAAAAGTATAATTAGCTAAAGGCTAATATAAAACTACTTTAATAATTACTTAGCTTAAATATATAAATAAAAAAGAAGCTATATAATAAATTTAAGTTAAAAGCTTAAATTCTTAAAGGAATAAAAAAGGCTAAGTAAGGTAAATATAATAGCTATAGTATACTTATCTTAAGTAGCCTAAATAGGCCTATTTAAAGCATTTATAAAGAGATAGTATTAAAAAAGCTATAAAAAAACCTTTTTTTTTTCTTCTTTTTCCTTAAGAGTAATAATATATTTTATTAATGCTACATTGCAGTAGCCTCTAGGCTAGTCCATAACATATAGTGTGTCGGGGGGAATGTCCCCCGTCCCTGTATTTCTAACAGCCGCGCGCAGCCGCACACAATAGCTAACAGCTGTTAGCAACTGTAGGCACGTAATTTCTATCTAGTATATAAGCAATGTAAATTGCTAAATTCTTAGATAGAAAGATAACCTATACTTAAACCTTTAAAAGTTTAACTACTTATAGCTAGCTTATAGCTATTAGTAGCTATAAGCTAGGTATTAGGCCTTAAATTATAATATATTTTATTTAATATTCTAGATTTTTTTATTATTAGCTTTAGTGCTAAACTATTATTTTAATAACCTAACTAGGATCCTTACTATTAGCTTTAGTGCTAGACTATTATTCTAATAACCTTAGATTATTATTCTTCTTTTTCTTTTTTTTCTTTCTTTTTCTTTCTTTTAATAATTGCTAGCTAGCTAATAACCTTATAGCTACACTAGCTTGTAGCTGCTACTAGCTGCTAATAGCCCTTAACCTAGCTAGTTAGGGGGGTGGTGTTCTTTTTCCCCCTATTATAAATAGTGGTTTCGCCTAGGCTGAGCAAATTAGGTAGCCTCTATATAATATATAATTAGAGGCTATAATCTAAAGCGGACCTTATTATAACTAACTAGCTAAAACCCCTACCTAGTTATAACTACTAATAGCTACTAGCAGCTATAATTATAATTTATCTTACTAGAGCGTAGCTACTAGTAGTTATTTATAAGGATATTTTCTTACCTAGAATTTATCTAATCCAATAATTTCTAGCTTTTCCCTTCGCTAGCTAGAAAACCCTTAAAATTTATAGCCTAACGGACCAGCACCTAACTTAATAGCCCGCTAACACTGCAAATTTCCCCTTTTTTTTTTCCCTTCCTTTCTTTCTCTTTTTATAATCCTTGCCCTTTCCTACTAAAAGTAGGTCTAATAGCTGCCCTTCCTCACCAGAAGTAGGTTAGTTAGCTGCCCACCCTAACAAATTCCTTAGCTAGTTATAAATAAGACCTTTTTTCTAAATTTTTTGCCCTCTTTTTCCTCTCTTTTCTAGCAATTCCTAGCTACTAAGCTAACTTAGCAGCTATTAGCTAACCTTAGCAGCTGTTAATTATCTATCTAGTCTTGTAAATACTAGCTAACAATCTAACTCTACAGCTGTTAACAACTCTATAGCCGTTAATCACTAATCTAGTCTTATAATTACTAGTTACTAGCTGCTAGTTTTGCAATTACTAGCTAACAATCCAGCTCTGCAGCTGTCAATAACTCTGCAGCCGCCAATCGCCAATCTAGTCTTGCAATCACTAGTCACTAGCTGCTAGCTACTAGTCTTACAGTTGCTAGCTGTCAATCTAATTACAAAGGCAAAAGAGACTAATTTTCACTCTGTTTCTTCCCTTTTTCCCTTCCTGCTTATAGCTGTTAATCTAATTATAAGTAGATTTATAGCCGTTAATCTAATTGCAAAGCAGCCTTACAGCCGTTAATCCAATTGTAAGCAGCTTTATAGCCATTAATCTAATTATAAAGCAGCCTTGCAGCCGTTAATCTAAGGGAAAAGAGATAAATTCCACCCTTTTTCTTTACAATTCCAATTGCTTACACCTACGCGCAGCCGGCCACAGCTACCCACAGCTACAATCCCAATTCCAACCGATAAATTATAAGGAATTAGGGAGGCAGCTGATCTAACAAGCAGCTTGCAGCTGCCTATGGCTATAATCCCAATTCTAACTAATAAATTATAAGGAATTAGGGAGGCAGCTGGTCTAATAAGCAGCTTCCTCGCAGCTACCTATAGCTATAATCCTAATTCTAACTAATAAATTATAAGGAATTAGGGAGGTAGCTAGTCTAATAAGTAGCTTCCTTATAGCTACCTATAGCTATAATCCTAATTCTAACTAATAAATTATAAGGAATTAGAAAGGCAGCCAGTCTAATAAGTAGCTTATAGCTACCTATAGCTATAATTCTAATTTTAACTAATAAATTATAAGGAATTAGGGAGGTAGCTAGTTTAATAAGTAAGGAATTAGAAGGTAAATAGTTTAATAAGTATAAATTAAAGGGTAAAAATTTATATAAAATTTTTTTTTTACTAATTTTTCTCTTTTTTTACCCTACTTTTTATTTATTTTACTTACTTTTTATTAAATATTTTTAATTATATAATACTAATAGTTATATAATTAAGGGGGGAGGTATTATATTAGGGAGAATATCCCTTATTTTTATATTTTTAATAGCTATATATAGCTATATATAATAGCTAATAGCTAATAATAACTATAAATATATAACTTTTATTTAATATATAAGTAATATAAATTATTAAATTTTTAAATAAAAAAATAACTTATATATAAACCTTTAAAAGTTTAATTACTTATAGCTAGCTTATAGCTATTAATAGCTATAAGCTAGGTATTAAGCCTTAAATTATAATATATTTTATTTAATATTTTAAATTTTTTTATTATTAACTTTAGTGCTAGACCGTTATTCTAATAACCTTAGATTATTATTCTTCTTTTTCTTCTTTTTCTTCCTTTTTCTTCCTTCTAACAATTGCTAGCTAGCTAATAACCTCATAGCTGCACTAGCTTGCAGCCGCCACCAGCTGCCAACGACCCTTAACCTAGCTAGTTAGGGGGGGTGGTGGTTGTCCTTAATTGTGTAACGCTGACGGTTGCGCAATTTAGGGGGGAGGTGTTGTGTTGGGGGGAATGTCCCCCGTCCCTGTATTTCTAACAGCTGTGCGCAGCTGCACATAATAGCTAACGGCTGTTAGCAACTGCAGGCACGTGACTTCTATCTAGTATATAAGCAATGCAAATTGCTAAATTCTTAGATAGAAAGATAACCTACACTTAAACCTTTAAAAGTTTAACTACTTATAGCTAGCTTATAGCTATTAGTAGCTGTAAGCTAGGTGTTAGGCCTTAAATTATAATATATTTTGTTTAATATTCTAGATTTTTCTATTATTAGCTTCAGTGCTGGACCATTATTTCAATGACCTAACTAGGATCCCTACTATTAGCTTTAGTGCTAGACCGTTATTCTAATGACCTTAGATTATTATTTTTCTTTTTCTTCTTTTTCTTTCTTTTTCTTCCTTTTGACAATTGCTAGCTAGCCGACAACCTTATAGCTGCACTAGCTTGCAGCCGCCACCAGCTGCCAACGGCCCTTAACCTAGCTAGTTAGGGGGGTGGTGTTCTTTTTCCCCCCGTCATAATAGTAAGTATTTAAAGGTTTTTAAAGGCCTTAATATAGTTATTAGTATTAGTAATACTCTTTATATTTATAATAAAACTTGAAAGTTAAATTAATAAGTAACTAATAAATTATTTCTTAGCTACAATATATAAATAATATTTCTTAAGAATTTAGAATATAGTTTTAAGGTATATTAAGTATTCTTTAAAGGTATTAAAGAAAATTATAATATTATTAATATATATTTATATAAATATTTAGTGCTTATAAAATTACTTATTTATAAAGCACTAAGTATATACTAAAGAATTTTTATATCTCTAAATTATAATATAAAATACCTTAATTTCTTACTTTAAAATAATAACTATTTTATTATAATACTTATATTATATTAAAAGTTAATGAAAGAAACTAAAGGTATTTAGTAAAGTAATTTAATATTTTCTATAGGTAACTTTTATAATATTACCTTAATTAAATAAAAGGTATATATTTAAAATAATAATATTATTAATAGGTTTTATATTAATTACTACCCTTTCTTTATATTCTTTCTTAGTATTATACTAAATAAGGAAACTACAAAATAAGTATAATACTTTTTCTTTTACTTTAAAGTAAAATACTTTACTTACTCTATATTTTTTATTAAAGATTTTATAAAACTTTTTAAAAAATTTTATTTTTAAATAATATACTTTTAAGGATTTTAATTAGTTTTATTGGTTATTAATAAAATTAATATATATTTATTTATCTTTAAGTATTAATACTACCCCTTAATTATAATAAATATTATACTTATTAATAAGTTTAATAAGCTTTTTTATAGCTATTAGGTTAAGATTTATAATTTTCATATTAAATTTATTTATAATAAATAGAATATTATTTAGGTATATAATATTATATAAAGGGATACTATTATTAATTACTTTAAAGTTAAGGTTATTAATAATATTCTTATTATTATTTTATACTTTAAAAGAAAAGATATTCTTTAGTATTACTAGCTTTTTATATTTTTATAAAATATTAATATTATAACTATAAAAAGTAAAGAAGTTCTTAATATTATTTATAGTAAAATAGGAGTTTATAAAGTTTAAACTATAAATATTTTTTAGTCTTTAATTAAGCTTAATATAAATTAAAAGATTTATAAAATTATAAATAAGTAAGTATTTTACTTACTTATAATTTATAATATTATTAAATATTTAGTAGTTCTTTAAAATAAAATAATAAATACTTATAGCTTTATATATTATATAATTTTTTTAAAAAGTTAGTATAAATTTTAAGCTATATAGTAGTATAGTAATATAATATATTATAATAACTAACTTAGTTAAAACTATATTTATAAAATAAAAAATATAGCTAAGTACTATTATATTATAAATAAATTAAAAAATAACCTAAAAGTCAATAAAATTAATTTTAATACTATAGTTATATATAAAGTTAGTATTAGTTAATAGCTTTAGTATAAGCTTCTTTATAATATTAATAATTATAATAAAATAACTTAAAACTAAATTTTTTTTAGCTTTATTTTTAATATAAAAATTAAAGGTAGTAGTTTTTATAATATAAAAAAAGAAATTTATAATATTAATAGGCTTTAGCTTTTAGTTTCTTAATAAAATATTATATCTATATTATTAAAGCTATTCCTTATTAATTAATATTAATAAGGTTTCTATATTAAAGTAGATTTTATAGTTCTCTCTTTAATTATTAAAGTAAAGGTTTATTTTAAAATAAGTAATTACCTTTTATTTTTTAGTAATCTCTAACTAATATAGCTTTATTATTACTTTAATAACCTAACTATTAGTTAATTCTCTAAATATAGTAAGTTTTTTACTATATAAATTATAAAAAAGTATTAGCTTTTTTATATAAAAAGTATTTATAAAGTTAGATTTATTTTTATTAAAGTTATTTTTAATAATACCTTCCTTAACTATATAGTATTTTAAAGAAGCTAGGTAAAACTCTTTAGCTTTTATATTTAAATTATTTACTATAACTATATAATTTATATTATTACTATTCTTAAGCGCTTACTTTTTATAAAATTAGGGTTTATAGCCTTTATAGTTATACTAAGGGCATTAACAGAACTTATAGTAATAAGGTTTAGCTTTTTTATATTACTTAGGGGTATTTAGTTCCTTAGTATAAAAGGTAGCTACTAATATATCTTTATTAAAGTTTTTAAGAGACTATTATAAGGTTTTTTTATAACCCTTATAGAAATAGCTATTATTAGGTTAAAAAGAGTATAAGTAACCTTATAATTAATAGTTTCTATATTTATACTTATTACTAAAATTATAATACTATTTATAGCTTTAAAAGTATTAGTAATAACTACTCTATTAGTATTAAAATAAGCTATAGCTACTACTATAGTAGCTATTATATTAAGCTTGTTTATTTTAATAAGCTTTTATATTAAAGTAAGAGATATCTTTATCTATAAAGTCTAAATTCTTAGTAAGAAGGTAAGCAAATACTTAGAACTTATTTTTCTTAACTTTATAATAAGTTCTATTACTTAAAATAAAGATTCTTAAGTTTTATCTCTTACCTTCTACTAAATTAATATATATATTTTACTAATTTCATTTTACTAATTATAAATAAATATAGTAGAGTTTTATATAAAGCTTATAGTAAAGGTATATAATGTGTTGCGGGAGAAGGAACATGGACTGCAGTCATTTAGAAGAAGGCATTGTGGCAGCTAAAGGACTAAGACCTTAGTATAATATAATTAAACTGTTTAATTAAATAATATAAATAAGTCCTAAGCCTTTAAATAATTAGAAAAATTATTTATTTTCTATTTTTTTTTTAAGATATAGGTATAAAAGTACTTATTACTATAATATTATTAATTATTATAATCTTAGTTATTACTATAGTATAATTATTTATATTTTATTTTAAAATTATTATTATTTTATTCTTTAATAACTTAAACTATTTAATTAAATAAAAGACTATTTAATTATCTCTTTTTTATATAGCTTTAATAACTTAGAGCTAAATCTATATATATAAGAAATCTAGAATACAACGGGGATAGCTTTAGTTATGTGTATGCCCTTCACTTTTAGGTGTGTAGTGTGTGTTCTTTTTCCCCCCGTCACAATAAAAAGCTAGAGATTAGTGGATTCCTTATTAGCTTTAATATAAGAGAAAATCTTAGCTATAAACTTATATAAAAATATCTTAAATAATATATTATCCTTAGTAAATTTAGCTTAGTCTAGCTATACTATAGTATTTTAAATCTTAATACTAAATTCCTTCTTAACTATAGTAAATACTAACTTAAGGTTATAAAATATTATAGCTTTTTTTATATTATTAAGGTACTAGTAGTATTATATATAAGTAGTGCTATAGAAGAGATACTATACTTAGTACTTAATTTACTTTTAATAGTTAAAATTAGTATAGCTATAGTAGTTTTTAATTACTTAAATTTAAAGGTTTATATTTATAAAGATAATAGATTTACTTTTATACTTAATAGCTTTATTATTAATATTATTTAAATTTATTTTAAGGTTAAGGTATTAAATATTATTAAGTTTTTATAATAGTTTTACTAAATAATTTAATATTAATTAAGCTTAAGTAGTAAGATTTTTATTAAGGTTTTTATTTTTAAGCTATTACTTTATAGGTATATATAATAGTTTTTAAGTATATATAATATTTCTAAAGGGTAGCTTATTATAAAGTAAGGGGTTATATAAAGCCTTATAGTACTTCTTAATAGCTAAGTATTTCTTATACTAAGAGGCTTTAATATAGTAAGTATTAAGGGTTATTATATAAATAAGTTATATTTATATACTTATTATTCTAAAGAATACTATAAAATACTATATATTTTAAGTTAGAACCTACTTTAAAGGAATTAAAGAGTGCTAGGCTAGCTTTATAACTTATTAATAGAATTTAGCTAGTTTAGAGGTATTTAAAGTAGTAGTTATATAAGTTACTACTTTATTAATTTTCTTTATACTATTATAATAAATGTTATTAAAAATAGCCTCTTACTAATTATATATATTAATAAGAAATTACCTAAACTTATTATATATATTAGGCTTATATTATTACTTTTAAGGTTTTAATACTTATAAAAAGGGTATATATTTTACTTAATTATTAGGTAAGTAGGAAATTACTTTATTTTAATTAATGTTTATAGAATTTAGTAATGCTTTTAAAAAAGGATTTAGTATACTAAAAGTTATATAAAAATAGATTTTTATTTTTAGAATAGTTTTTTAATAAAAGTTAGTATTAATATAGTTTTTTTTTTATAAAAAGGTATTATTTTCTTTAGTATAAAATAAAATACTTAGAGTCTTTAAAGGTTCCTTAATTTTAGTACTTATAGAATCTTTTATTAATTTATTTTAAAGTATATTATATATACTTATATTATTAGTGTTTTTTAAGTGTTTTAAGCTATTTTTTAGTATAGTAGTTTTATTTTTTAGTTTTAAATTTACTTATTTAAAAAGGTATTTTAACTTAGCTTTATAAATAATACTCTTTACTATTTTTTACTTAGTATTAATAGTAATAAAGTTTATAGAATTCTAGTAAATAAGTCTTTTAATAGCTAAGGGCTTTAGGTAAATCTAAAGGTTATTATTAATATATTAATATTTAGTAAGAGTTTAAAGGTTTTTAATATTCTTTTATAATAAAAATAGTCTTTTTTTATTTTTAAGGTTAAAAAAGTTTTAATAAAAAGCTTAAAAATAATAAATTTATTTAAGTTAGTTTTTTATAATAAAACTAATAATTAAAGAATTTAAGCTAATAGGTAGAATCTACTAGCTTTCTTTTATTATTAATATAAGGTTTATAGTTTTTATTATTAACTTTTATATAGTAATTAAGTATATAAAAGAAATAGTAATTACTACTATTTATTATATACTAGATATTATATATAAGTTAGGGGTACTTATATAATAGATATAGTATATTATAAAATTATAAAGAGAAGAAACACTTAAGTTATAAGTAAGTAGTTAAGTGTATATATAGTTAAAGTTATTTATTATTAGAGAAAGGGGGGACGGAGGGTTCCGCCGTTGTGTACAGACCGTAACAGTTATAGCTAAATATAATTTATTTTAAAGTTATAAAAATAACTAAAATCCTTCAAGATTTAAATATTAAGTTATTAAAATAAATTCTTTTTATAGCCTTCTTTATTAATGTTTTTAGTCTTACTTTTTTTATATTTTTTCATATAATAATAAGTATAAAAAAGTAAAGAGCTTAATTTTTTATTTAAATTAATAATAATTATTTTATTTTTTAAGTAAAATAGCTAAGTAAAAAAAAGTATTTAATTTAAACTAAAATTAATATTAAAAATAAAGATAGAATTAAATTATAATTAAGCTTAATATTTTAATATAAATTATCTAAAGGAACAAGTATTAAAAATAGAATTAAATATAATTAAATAGTAAACTAAGTAAGGCTTATTAATATAAAAATATACTTTAAATTAAAAATATATTACTTATACTTAATTCCCTAAGTCTTTGAAAAAATCAAATTTTTAATAAATTTATTCTATTTAATTAATTAGGTTTTTTTTATTTTTATTATAATTTTATAATAACTTAATAACTTTTAAAATAATTTTAGGTTTAAAGCTTTTATAGTTTTATTCTTACAAGGCTTAATACTAAAAAGTGATATTATAAGTATTTTTTTCAACAATTTAAATATGATTTATAAATTATATATAAATAAAAATAAGATTATAAAAATATATTAAAAATTATAAAAGATTTAAGAAAAGAAATAAAATATAAAAAAAGGAAAAAAGCTAAAAGGCTAAAAGGTAGAATCTATAATTAAATCAAATAATTTTTATTATATTTATAATTATATACTAAATTAGTAAATATTATTAGTTTTAAATTAATTATAAAAATAAACTAAAATATATATTTACCTATAACAATTTTAAGTTAATAGTACCTTAAGAGGGAAATAACTATTATACTTAATTTAATATATATAAAAAATAAAATCTAATTATTATATATACTATAATTATTACTTAATACTTAATTAAATATAAGTAGTTATTAAAATAAATTAAATATCTATATATTAATAATATATTATAAAAAAAAGTGTTTTTAAATAAAAAGTATTTTTTAGGATTTAATAAGGAATTACCCCTTATTTTTAAAAAAGGGGAATAAGTCTTAGTTTAGTAATACTACTAGTTTTACCTTTAAAATAAAGAGATAACTTAGACTATATTTGTTCTACCTAATCGCCCCTAACTTTTATACAACTAGCATAATAGATTTAAGCTTAAGTTATTTTTTATTAGGCTTAAAGAAAATTTCAATTATAATATTTATTAATTCCTTATATACTTTAATAATATATACATAAACCTATATTAATAAAAGTATATTATTCTTAGACTTAACTAACTTTATTAATAATTAATAAAAAGCTTTATTAACTTCTACATATACTTTAAATAAAAGCTAATACTAATTAGTTGTATTAATTAAAAAAAACTTTATAAAGCTAGCTAAAATCTATATAGCCTTTAATAAATACATATAAAACTATTATATTAGCTATAATATTCTCTTAATAAACCCTGTACGTGCACGCTCACTAAGCCCACTACCTTAGTAAGCTGTGCTCTATAGCACTCACTACACTTAATTCTAATAATATTATTATTAATTCTAAGAAAAAAAAGTTTTAGTATCTCTCTTTTAGTTATAGAATATTATAGCCGTATAAATAGGGCTAGCCCTAATAGTAAGTATACTGTTCCTCCTTAGCTCTATAACACCTCTAAGAAGGATCGAACTTAATAGCTTGAATCTATCACGATACCCCTCTCTTTACGTGTGTTATTCTTTTCCACCTTTATACTAATAACGTTAGTAAGTATATAAGAGAAGAAAGTAAAAACCCCCTTATAACTACTCAATATATAGAATATTAAAATCATTTATACTAGCTATGTATATCTATAAAGCTAAATTAATATAATGTTTATGAGATATTATTATTATAAATTCTTTAGTATATAAAATAGTGCTATAAGTAACATAAAAGCTCCTATATTTTATAGAATATAGCTATTTATAGCTTAATATAGGCCTTTACTCTATAGAGTAGTAAATGTATATATATATGCTTGCTAAGCCCACTACCTTAGTAAGCTATGCTTATAGCATCCACTTTACTTATTTTTAATAACTATAATTAGAATTATTGAACCCTAATGGTGTAATTATATAGAAGTAATAGTTTTTAAGACATTAGTTTCTTAATAAATTGAATAGGCCCTAGCTGTTATAAACTAGTAGTAAAGTACATATACCTTTTGGCTATAGAAGTAACGTAATAGATATAGACTTATAAATAGAATAATAATTTTACTTTGTTTTAAAATATTTTTCTTTTTCTTTAATTAATTAATTTAAACTATTTAATTAAAAGCTTAGCTTTTTTATAATGTTCTTTACTTAATATATTCCCTTCTTTCTTAAAAAAGTAAAACGTTATTAAGTTTATAATGCTATAATACTAGCAATTCTAGCTATATTACGAAATTAAAACTATTAAAAGAATAATTTAGAGCTTAATAAAGTTTTTAAAGAAATATATTATGTTTTAAAAAAATAAATTAAAATCTCTATAAGAGTATAGTAATAAAACCAATAGTTTTTAAGATAAAGATACTAACGAAATATTTTATAAATAAGTATAGTAATATAAAGTATGTATATTTATTATTTAAATAAATTAGCTTGTAAAGCCTTCTTTTTAATTATGTTATAATTTATATAAAATATGACTTAAATAATGAAATAAATTCATAATGTAACTAAATCAAAAAATAATGCTAGAATTTAAAAAAATATTAAGAGAACTAAAGTGAAAACAAAGCTATAATACTTCAATATTTTTATTCTAACCTAAAAATATTCTAGCTTAGAATATTAGGTTTCACTATATAATATCAAAGAAAACCTGGGTAATATACGAGTTAGGTATTCTTTAATAATATAGTTAATCCCTTATATTTATTTTTTACCTAGTAGAAAACCCTAAGTAGGTCTACAGGTACATGTTAACTCGTTGCCCCGTGTGTTTATGCAGGTCAGTAGTTAGTTCTTCTAACGTCACGCAACATTCACGTTTTCGTCTTGTATACTTGGGTACCTTTGTAACTGTAGTCGGCCTGCACTTGTGGTAACCTTGAATCACAACATCGACTCTGAACGACCTCAGTACGTTGCATGGCCGGTGATGTGGTTCGGCAAAATTATGACCACCAATTACGATGTCAAGTAAGTCTCGTTGAAGTAGCTGCAACTTCTTTTAAACTAACACAGAGACCCAGTGGCACAGATCGAAGTTGGGCTACAAAATCAAAATCAACTCTCAGGTCTCGAAGATGGCCAGACTAGCAACGTCTCGTGGGCTTCCCCAAAACAACAGCCATACTATTCTAACAAAGGCATGTGTGACGACCAATATTGAATTTCATGTTCTCACACTAACCTGATAACTGTAGATATCACGATTCTTCACTACATTGTTTCCACGGCTCAGGAGCAATTTGACAAGTGCCCTCATCCGAAACCGCTCCCCGCAGCTGTTCTGTTCAAAGCTTATGATGTTGTTCTGCCGACATTCGGTATCGATCCCGATTCTGACCACCACCTCTCCGCTCTCATTTTCCGCATTGGTGGCGAATCTGGAACTGGGTCTCTACTCGAAAAATTCCACGCTCTCTTGAAGCGTATGGATATTTTTCTTGAATTCGATGATGATGTGACCATCTCAGATTCTCCGTCTCCTGTGCCTTCTCCTCCATGTGTCGAGACTGCTGGAATGCCGGCGCTCCAAATATCAAAAAGTCCCGTGGCTGATGAAGTGAAGGATGATGCAGGGCCACGAGTAAAGCCGTCGACTGCATCTTCCCATGTACCCGATTGCACACAGAGCTCTCGTAAGACAAGGCAGCCAGACTGCCATTTTACTCAAGAATCGGGGCAACAACTCAAAAAAAAGTTATTAGAGGCTGCAGCGAATACGTCTCATGGGGAAGTGAGAGAAACGTTCGGCCTAATGGAAAACCCAGTCGTCAGATCAAACGACGGGATACTGGCTTTCCAGAAATCGGCCATGATTTCGGTGATCGACCGATGGCGCAAAGCTATGTCGGGCGAAATAAAGACCCGAGTGAGAGACTACATCTCAATGGTTGCCAATGATCAAGGACCTCGAACTTCGATAAAGAAAGCCAATACCGGGAAAGATCATTTCAAGTTTGACCCCGATCGCTTCCGAATCGAAACACCGTTCGGAGCACCCGCATACGACTTGAGTACTGCGGAAAATAATGTTCTCCTGCTCAGAGCTGCTCGAGCGCGACAGATTTTTCTGGCCAGCAGAATCTTTAGCCGATGGGCAGATGAGACAGCTATTCGCTTGGAGCGGGAGGCCATTGCGAGGAGGCACATAGTTCGATTTCGGTGCTTTAATAGCTGGCTTCAAGCACCTAACGCAACACAGCCCAGAATCAGGCGCTTGAAAACTCTGTCTGCTGTACAAAAGCTGCAGAATGTGGTATGTCGTAATGCGGAACAGCTCAAGTTAATGGCATCTTCAACAGCCGCATTGCGAATAAGCAAAATAACCTTTCAGATACTGAATCTCTGGTTCAGCAGTGTTTTGTCCCAAATCTTCGCAAACAGAATAAGCCGGCTGGTACAAGTAGCAACGATTGACAGATGGCTTGGGCAGACTGGAGATTGCAACCAACTAAGAAGCAACATTGCGTGGCTGCGCGGCCACATCAAATACAGACGCGTCCTTCACACTTGGGCAAACTACCGGGCAAAACACAGATTTCAAATCATCTCAGTGCATCAGATCACTAGGCGTTTCGAAGGACTTCGCTGGCTGGGGGCTTGGCGAAACTACACAGAAATAGGTTTTCGGGCCGAGTCTTGCCGGCAAGTCTTTGCTGAGGAGCTGTCAGCCCGAAGACTTGACATCTGGTGTCTAAAAGCACGCACTGAAGCGTTTCGTGGCAGGCGTCAGCATAAATTCGCCATGAACTATGTTCAAACGTGGATTGCAGCTGTTTCACGTCAGTCAGCGGTCCAGGCATCCTCGGAGGACTTTTGCAGATTTAAGTCTGCGATTAAGCTTGCTAGCCACCTGGTTGCCTTCACTCAAACCCAGCAGCAGTTGGACGTTTTGGGAAACCGAGCATTGTGGTACATTCGCGCAACGTTTTTACTAGAACGTGTTCTTACAGGCATCAGACACAAAAAACAGCAGATAAAAGCGGTCGTTCGCCGTCATCTAATGCTAAAATACACCCAGGTTTCTTCGAAGCGACGGCGGCGTAGCTTCTATACAGCTCTCACTCAATGGCAGTCGCGTGCTAGGACCTCTCAGGCGACAGTGAGTCAATGTCACACATTGCACGACAACATTTACAAGCGAGCGATATGTGCATTATGGCGGAAACAAGCTGTCAAAGGAGCTACGCTCCACAATCTCGCAGTCAATCTTCGAGAACAGCAATTTTTGAATGAATGGCACAAGCTCGCTATCGCTAATTACCAGCAACAGCTCAGTGCTGCGGAATTATGGGCATCAGAGCAGCAACGTCAATCTCTGAAGGCCTGGGCGAGATCAACTCTTCAGAAAGGTGGCCAGGCACATTCAGCAGACATGGTGAGAGGTAGGCATGAACAAAATCATCGAAATAGAGCTTTTCAATGGTGGCGACACCGTGCAAGCCGATCGAAGCACGCTGAAGCTTTTTCCGGCCTGCAATCGCCGGTCCTCTCTGTTCAAATCAACAACTCACACAAGACTGCCATGAAACATTTGAAATGGCCCTTGCTTTCTCAACTGCCCAGCTATAAGCAGGAAGCCATGACTCCAATTCAAACCCCTTCTCGCTCGACTGGAGTCCTGTTTCCTTCCAGTCATGCGCCAGGCCTGCGTTTTACGGATCCCGTGGCCGAAAGAGGCAGCAGACTCAAGAAATCTCGTGCCCAAAAATTTGATCTATGGAAACGAGGAGTTGCTGGGCGAGAGTTGATGCCTGGACACGGTGATGCGTCGACGACAACCCCGAAAACCCCAGTGCCTATCCATGTAAAACCATCAAGATACGTTGCAGCTCTGACGAGTGATAAAGAGCAAAGTTTACTGGTCGATTCAACACGCATGATGTCCTTTCAAGGTCCAGACACCCAGACATCTAGTTTTGCAGCCAGTCGATCGCGGAATGATCAAGAGGATGTGGAGTTGCCAGTTCTAGCATCAGATAGGACAACTGCATTGCATGACTTTTCGCTGCCAGGGCCTAACTCCCAGAATAGCTACGCAAGGACTGGTGCAGTGCGAATGCGCCGGTGGCAATCGGGCTTGCGTTTTGCGGCGACAACGCCTCTAAGAGACACAGAAAATCCGCCTTAGAGCAGAGGAAGCGCGAATTTGTGCGAGGGAAAGTGTGTTAGAGTTCAGCAAATACCCATAGAGCTACTTAGCGTTTTCCAACAACTAGACCACGAAAATTAGGGATAACCACATTATTATGGGACACCTAATGACTATGCTACTGTGAGGTAAATAACCTTGTTACATGAGAAACTTGTGGTTTTACTGCCTTCCTGTAAATATGCAGAGACATGGAAATAGATGTCCTGTTATATTCTTAACGCGAGCTTTAACGCAAGCAATTGGGCAAGCAGTGACGCGACGCATCAAAAAAGCTAATACCAGTGGTTTTGCCATCTTGCCCCAGCAAATTCTTATTGCGAGACACAAAATTGAATGTCCTTTCCTCTTCGAGCCGAGAAGGCTACATCCCCGTGCCTATCCACACTTATACAATAACTTTGAGGAGTAGCTTCCAATTGGCAAGTCAAGAAATGTGATGAAGTACAATGTATCCTTCTCGACATCAAGGGCATAAGTTATTGATTTCTATGCACAAGCAACCGTTCTAGTCGTGATCGTTACTATAGTTGAAACAATAGTTAGCTGAATGAACGAATAAACTCAAGTTGAGATAGGAGAAGGTCTTGGCAACATTCTTGTGAGGTTGTCCACTTACTAGATCGAAGCAGTCTGACGAGTTATACGGTCAAGCATATATTATCCCTTCAGGGGTGACGGTGACGTAGCAAACTTTCGATGTTGGCGTGTAGAGTTGTAGTCTTTAAAAAATCAGCAGGCGATTTCCAATAGTTGGTTAGAAAACATGGTAGCATCATGAGAAAAGCTCAGACAAGCCGATTTACTCAGTCGTTATTGCCGGACCTGACTTATCATTGACTCAAAACGAGCCCGTGATGAGGCAGGACGCTGAAGTCAAATGAGGCGAGAGTCGCGACTCCACAACCGTTCATGACTCTCATCGAGAGCTCCAGTGAGGGAGGATGACTCGGCAAAAACGAGGTAGTTGAATGGATAGAACTTGCGTCATCATTTAAGGGGCGTCACATCGTTCGTTGTTTTCATGCACATGTTAAATTGATTTTAGCTTACCTCCGAGACCGTATCTAGTGATTGCGAACGTTGGCTTTCGCTGTCATCAAAGACAAGCTATCTCCTAGATGGCTAGGTAATCAGCGCCTGTATCCAGATACAGTCGTTCAAAAATAAAGTGTATGGTGTGCAAATGCAAGTCCATCAGAGATCTTGGTATGGTATTTGGAGGTCATCACAGTAAATTCAGTAGCAGAACTGAATAAAAAATTTTCTCATCATTGCGGAACATTGAATGGTAGAAGGATACTTGACTTACCGCATGACGTGGGATTTTGAAAGAACACATAATGAGGTGTTGGGTTTGCTGGCTGCATGACATTTTGAATTAGCAGGCAGCTCGAAGTGCCTTGTTCTTGTTCAAAAAAACGGGACTTGTGGCAAGCTCCATCAGATGGTAGTGCATGTTGTTCAATCGCTCACGATTCGCAGGAACAGTAGTGTAGAACATCATCATTTTTGGTTCAACTTCTTGACTGTTTTGGGGACGAGGCCTTGAGCTTACATGTTACAATGGTGAGAGACTAGAATATAGCTCTGAACAATAGGGCCGTCTTCATGAAGAGACGTGTTTCGGTCTCATATTGCGACATTTTTGGCACCGCAGCATATGTCATCCTCGTTCGAAGTTGCTGAAATCGAAATAGGGCGAGTCGAAATTTCGTTCGTTCAATGGGAATTTATGCGTTTCTCGCTAGTGGGCCTGACAGTGGAGCGGGGAGAATCTCCATTATTACATATTCCACCTCGATACGTGCATGATATGTAAAAGCTTAAAGGTAAGAAGTCTAACATACAGACAGACATGCCTATTCTTGTGAGATCACTGTACTGACCATTCTCTCGTTCTTCATGATTTGAAAATCCTTTACCTCGACTCGGTCGAGACTAATAACTTTTGCGACTCAGCAGCTACATACCCGTCGACATAGACAGTAACCGGCTTCGGCGAAAGAAGTCGGCCAGGTTCTGCACGTGACTGACGACGAGTAGAAAAACGTGTCGCTGCAAGAACTTCATGTATTGGTCGAGCATTGGCGACAACATTTGAGAAGCAACAGGACAACTAGCAATAATGTCTGACCGGCGACGAGTCAATGGACCGGCGGGCACAACACAACCCCCGTTCTACCATGACAATGTACCGAACACTCCACTTTGCGATCAGGATACAGCCTTCCCAAGACCCGTCTGTGAGAAATTATAACTTTGTTCTTTCTGAATCCCTCTTTGAGCCGGATGATAGGCCTAACCATGTATGCCTAGACTTGAAGACGGGTGTGACTCCATCAGCGTCTGGCTCAGCTTATCTAGAAATAGAAGAAGGCCGAAATTCCGCTGGGTTTGGGCTGAAACTTATTTGTACTGTTTATGGTCCGCGATCTCTTCCACGATCAGCTCCATTCTCTCCTCACATGGTGATCTCAACTCACGTCAAATACACGCCATTTGCGACTCAAAAAAGAAGAGGCTATTTAAGGGACTCCAGCGAACGCGATCTCAGTCTCCATCTGGAAACAGCTTTGCGAGGTGCAATTATAGCCGACAGGTGGCCTAAAAGCGGAGTCGATGTTATAGTAACCGTAATTGAAGGCGATCGTCGAACAACAGTCGATGACGGCATTGACGACTGGAACACGATGACCGCTCTGGGAGGATGTATAACAGTCGCCTCTGCCGCAATTGCTGATGCGGGGATTGACTGTGTGGACACAGTGACTGGAGGAGTTGCCGCTCTTGTGATTGCAAAGGGTAACAAAGCAGAGCCACTGATAGTCATTGACCCTATTTTGTCTGAACACGACACCGTCTTGGCCGCCTGCTGTGTTGCTTACTTGGCTGGACGAGATGAAATGACAAATCTTTGGTATCGGGGGTCCTTGCAGCCTGCGGACTTGACCGCGAGAAGAGCCCTCGTCGCTCGAGCAATCATGGCTAGCAAAGGGACAAGCAAGATGCTATCATCATCACTTATCGAATCACTACCATCGTGTTGATCATCTTCAGACCAACTTTTGCAACATGTAACATATTAGATCCATTACCGACTGGGTCAGAACTGGAACTGTAACGAGAAGCTGTGCTGACTATCCAGGCATTTATATACCCAAGCACGCCCTCATATAAGGAGCTTCTCTTGATACTGATTTTGGCCTATGAAAATGGGAGAAGTGCCTTGAACATAGCTGTCGTTTTCAATCAAATAAATAGAAGCCAAGAAAAAAATGAATAGCTTATTATTGAATTGCCATATTTCGTGTACAGTGAGATGACAATATTTTTTGACTACGCCGAGATATCGCGTCCAGCACGTTAGAAATCTAAACAAACATAGCAATAAATGACGAAGCCACGCGTTTCATGCCAAAGCCTAAGCTTTTGCTTTAGTATTAAAAAGTAAAGCTTTTAATTAGCTAGTTAAAATAAATAGAATGAAATAAAAATATGGATTAGAATGAGTTAATAGTACTATTTTTCTTTAAAGTAAACATTAAGAATATAATAAGTTTATAGTGTGTTAGGGGAAAGGGGGACAACACATTACACACCTAAAAAGTGAAGGGTATGCAAACAATAAAGCTATCCCTAATATATTCTATATTTACTAAATTGAAAAAGTTAGCTTTAAGTTATTACAGCTATATTTAAAAAGGATAATTAAATAGCTTTTTATTTAATTAAACAGTTAAAAT
>SRPW01000303.1:0-25964 GCA_018360225.1 Claviceps pusilla | reverse complement strand
GGGGGGGAACAAAAAAAAAGACAAACGAAAAAAGTCTACGCTATATAAGAATAGGAAAATTAAATCATCCGCGTCCTTGTCCTTCTTTCTTTCTATACAGACAATCAATGAGGGAGATGAGTGAGCGAGAGAACGAGAGAGACAGGGAAACAGAGAGACACTCCACGACATGCTAGCCCCTTACAAAAACACCTTGAAACTTCCGTCAGAAATCTTGGCCGCATGCTTTCGTATCCAACTTGCGGCCGTGTCTTTCACTTCGTCTTCCTCGTCTGGAGCAAATCCTCGCCCTCCGGACATGTGAACGTCTTGCTGACTCGCGCCGCTCGTCGTGGGCTTGATAACGTCAGACGGCTCTGGCCGCCCAGGGGTAAGGGGCGAGCGAGCCTTGTCGGCCATGCGACTGGGCGACGTCAGCTCCAGGCTGGCGGCTCCGCGTCCGTCAGAGTCGGCGCCGCCAGCATCGGCTGTACCTGGTCGTGCGCGGTGAGTCGGCGACTCCTTCGTGAGCTCCTTGTGTGAGCGCTCACTTTTCATCGGACTGCGTTGGCCGATGATTCTCCAGTTCTCGGACGATGCGAAGGAAATGTTTGTCGCGACGCTCTTGCTGCTTGATGAACCAAAGTTTCCCGAGCTCGCGAACCCCGCCGCGTTGGGCTTGCTCGGTTCCCGTACACTGCCGCTGACCTCGCTTTCCGCCAAGGTGATCCAGTTCGGATCCGAGGCGTCTTCTCTGGCGGTGGAAACCGTGTTCCATCTGGTGAGGGGACCGGTGGTGTAGTTGCCGTCGTCCTTCATGTGCGGCAGAGCAGCCGAGCTAGACGTGATACCCGAGTGCCCACCGACGCTGTGGTACGAGAGGGGGGACCGACTCGGCTTATATCCAAAGAGAGGAGGATGCGGTTGTAAGCCGGGCTTGTTTCGGGACGCGACGCTCATGCCCAGAGGTGCATCTTTCTTGTGAGAAGCATAGTCTGCGCCAGGGAGGACTTGGAAAGCCGGTTCCGAATAGGTCATGTCGGAATGCTGGCTTCGGGATGATAAGTCGCTACCCGCGGGGCCATTGCTGCCTCCTTCAATCGTCACCCACGACTGTCTCCCGTCCTCGCTGTCCACGTTGCTGATGCTACGGATCGTGGTGGTTCGCGCCGCATTGACCATCATGCTGTGCGGTATCCCGGAAGTGGACAGATCACCAAGCGTTTCCGAGCTCCTCCGCTGAGACGACATGGACGAGTTCTCATCGGCGAACGAGGCTTTGCCCGGTTTGGAGACCAGTGTCTCTGTGTGCACAAGAGGGGCACCGCCGCCGCCTATAGCGGCCGCTTCTCGCATCGAGGAGTCCGATCCGTTGATTCGAAGAGAATTTTGCAGAGGGCGAGAGATTTTGGACCGATAGCTGCTGCCTAGGTAGTTCTCTTTGTCGTGGCGTCGTCGGAAATAGCACACAAGGACCATGAGCAAAATAGCCACAAAAATCACCGGAATGATTGTGGCCAGAAGTATTTCGCTGGTGCTGAGATGGCCCGACTGCGTCTGAGCTGCTGCCTCGGGGCCAGCATCTTTTGTGTTGCTGGCAGCAGCAGTGGCAGTGGCAGTGGTGGTAGAAAAGGGCAACGTCTCTGTAGTTGTGGTGCCGTCGACGGCGAGGAAACTGACATTGATCGTTTCGTTCTCTGTGAGGTGAGAGCTCTTGGAAGACGCGCGGATAGACATCTTGAAGCCCCCGTTCGACGTCTTCGGTACTTGTCCAGATAGCTTCAAGCCGTCCAGCTTGAGCCACTCTTGATTCGGGCTCGTGGACAATGTGACAACGACGTCACTGGGTTTCCTGAAATACTTGGCCAGGTCAAATTCGACTTCACTCCCAGGCCTGACCTGAAAATCTTCAATAGTCGACTCGAACAGGCCGCTTGCCACGTTGACAACCATGAGAACGTCGAGGTTATCTGAAAAGCCGTCTTTGAATGTCACGGTGAAGTTGCCTGCGCGATCCCCATTTCCGGGGGTCCCGTGTAGTTTCCAAGTCTTTGGATCAAAGGATAGCCAGCTTGGCATGTCCTTCACCACCACTGTCAGGTCAGAGTCACCCGCCGCGACTTGCTTGTCATCAATCTTGATCCCCTTTTCCAGGCCGTTGTAATTCACGTCGGAACCGCGGCTTGCGTTGAGCATGACAATTGGGGAATCAGTCGTGAGCTTATGGCTTCCCACCACAATCGAGAACTTGAGTGATGAGGCAGAAAATCCCACGATATCGGACGCAACTAGATTAAAGTCGAATGTGTGTGGTGGTTGGAAAAGAGATTCGATAGGCGGCGTCTTCCCGGTGAAAGTCAAAGACGAAGCATCGAACTTGACCCAGGCTGGTAAGGGGCTACTGTCTCCGGACACGGCATAGTAGTTCAAGCCGGGCATCCCAAAAGTACCTTGATCAAACGAGAATTTGAAGTTCGTAGATGGGTATGATAAGATGGAAGATGGAGCAGAGAAGCTGCCGAAATTCGGTATCTGCTTTTCGACAGGAATCTGGACTTGAGGAGCTGACTGTCGCGAAACCACGACGACTGCGTTCATGGAAGTTGAGCCCTTGCCGTCCGTCGCGACGATGTCAACCTTTTGCCCGACTATCTCTCCTGGGAGGACGTCTCCATCCTTTGGGGTGCCAAACAGGCGTCTCCCCTCGCTATCGATGGACAGCCAACTGGGATGATCGCCGAGTGAGTAAGAAATTTTGGAATCAGACTGAAACGTATATGGCGAGAACGAGTAGGAAAAGAATTTGTTTATCCTGGCAGCAAGCGGAAGCTGCGCGTTGAATGGAAAGCTAATGGCTGGTTGGCCGTTCGCTAGCTGGGCGAGGGGCCATAAGGCCACGACCGCCAGCAGTGAAGGCATCACGAACCACAACTATTGATACTCGAGAACCACCGCTGAGAAGCGTCGTCTTGGGGGAATATTTTTTTTACGAGGAAAATTTCACGTCACGAAGCCATAGACGACAGGAAAAGAAGGATGATAGGGAAAAGAGAAGGATAATTCAAAAAGAGATGGAGCAGGACGAAGGAGAAGGACAAAACGGTCTTGAATGAAGCAGCAACAAATTGAAACGAGGGGCAATCCTCGCAAAAGCCATCGTCACGACTCTTTGGAAGCAGAGCTACTGGCCTCTTCATTCCTCACACAAATCTATTCGAAAGGGTACTTGTGCGGGCCCAGAGAGTGCCTTTGACGGGCGACGCGTCGATAGAGTATCAGCACAGGAGTCCCATTGCGACAAGAGGCGCAGTGTCTTGAAAAGGGAGATGCTAATTAACGCGCTGGTCGAGAAGCGCGGGCGGCGCGAGCACGAGGGCTGAAAGAGGGGGGGAAGGATAACGAAATGCGACATTCCAGACAATGGGCTCTGTCGATGGCTGGGAATATGATTGATGGTGAGACCATTGAAAGTGCATCGCGGCCGCGAAACAAAAAGGCACGTATCACTCGATCCAGCCGGCCTGACTGATGGATGGATTGGGCCAAGCAAAACTGTCTGCGAATATTGCTTTTGTGTCCACGTCCTTTTCCGCGTGCCATCAAGGCCGACTGCAGGCACATAGCTGGCAGCTTGCGCCGTCTCGCGATTGCCACTTTGGCGCAGCAAGGGAGGATAAGATATCCCAACAAGTTGGTGCCAAGTGGGCTTTGAGGGGTTCCTAGTCCCCAGAGCCGGCAACTCTGCCCTAGGGTATAAAATTCAATTTTCAATAAATGAGCGAGTGAAGGCATGTACGGGAATAAAAGGGCGAAACGCGCATGATATTAATCCCACGTGTACCTCGATGGGCATCGTCGTCCTGCAAGCTTCGATATATAAATTTGTCAATGTTTGGTTGTCTTTCCTTTACCACTTGATGCGTTGCTCTTATCGTTTCGCTAGATCGGGAGAGCTCCGTGTTCGGTGATTTCGAAGTTTCCTCAAAGGGCTCTGGTAGATCTTGGGGGTTGTGGTGAAAAGAAAATCACCACAAGGAAAATGTAGTTGGGTGGTTTTGCGATGAATTTGTTGATAACGTGAGTTTGAAAGTGACCACTTGCAGTGGCAGCAATCTAATAACGGGGTATATCGTTTGTGGGTTGCCCCTTCCCTTCACCCTGCAAATGACGCTAGCCCACCTTCCAGGGCGGTCTGGAGAATTGCAACCTCCAGTCTCCAGTCGGGAAAAAATCGAACCGATGATTTAGATCTGCCTCACGAGCGTCAAGACAACCAAAAGAAAGACGAAATCGATCCGACTCGCCGTGTCCCGTCACCATGAGCCGGTCGCCTTCACCGCCGCTCAATCCGCTCATGGTCAGTGAGGACTTGACCCCGTTACCCGACCTGAAGCAGGCGGGAAATGCGCGCATCGATCTTGACGGCCAACTGAGCACGCCTCTGGAATATCATGAAGATGTGCGGACAGGTTGCGGAGGTCAAACCTGGCCCGCTGGATTGGTGCTCGGAAAGCACCTGCTGCGATACCACAGAGAGCAAATGCGAAATTCTAGAATGTAAGAGTCCTTGCAAATATTTCTTTCTTCTTTCTTCTTTTCTCCTTCTTTTCTTCTTTTTCTTTCTTTCTTTTTTTTTTTGCCGGCACATATTTCGCAGCCAGAAGCAGGTTAAAGGACAAGTCCCAGACCAGCGAATCCCAGCCTTACTCGATACTGTATGCAATGCAGCGCATCAGGCGTAGTCTCTGCTAGGTCCGAGGGGTCAAAGAGTTCCTTGAGCCATCACCATCACGTCTTGTATTTGCCGATGTTGGGATGACGCAACTGTGAGCTGTGAGCTGACTCGAGAATTACTTCTGACAAATGCAGACTAGAGCTTGGTGCTGGGGGCGGGCTCGTCGGCCTGGCTGTGGCGCTTGGATGTGGCGGCAATACCAGTTTGGTAGTGACGGACCAGAAGGAGATGTTTGATCTGATGGACACAAATATTCGGCTGAACAAGCTGGAGGGCAGAGCCAAGGCGCTGGTTTTGAATTGGTACGTCCCCCCCCCCCCCCCCATGCTTCCTGTACGTGCCGTGGCTGTCACTGCTGTAAAAACAGACAATCGCCATGGTTGGATAGGTAGCTTATCGCACTTGGTTTCTAAACTGGACTGACACACATATCATCCTTTTTTTTTGGGGACTAAAGGGGTGAAGCTATTCCCGAAGAAGTTGTATTACAGAAGCCTGACGTTATTATTGCGGCAGAGTGTGTCTATTTCGAGCCAGCTTTCCCCCTTCTCATGCAAACATTACGAGATCTGTTTGCCTTGAACGATGAGGCAATTGTGTATTTCTGCTTCAAGAAGCGGAGAAGAGCTGACATGCAATTTGTCAAGATGGCCAAGAAGGCATTCTTGGTGGAGGAACTTTTTGACGAAGACCGGCCTGTGTTTGAACGCCAGGCATTGTTTCTCTTTTCGTTTCGAAGCAAATCGAGTCAGGCACGGTCTTGTCCTCCCGCTGCACGGGAAGTGCGAGACGGCGACTGAACGCAAGCTTGACTGGAAGTAACGATGTGCACAGACTCGAATGGAGACGTTCTCCAACAACTTTCAGCATTGGCGTCGAGGTATATTTCATGCCGATTAGTGACCAGTGCCGAAGACGGGAAAGAATGAGCGAGTCCACCGGTTGAGTCTCCATCGCTTGCATCAATTCTTTTTAGGAACAAAAAAAAAGTACTGCGGCTGTATCGTATTCGCTACAAACTGCAGAGTACAGCCCGATATGGTTTTTCATCATATGCCAAGGCGCATACACAACCGAAAGGCCTTGCAAGCACGGGTGAGGAGATGTAACAGCATCTGAGCAACGGGGCGTCTGGGCGTCTGAGCATCTGAGCAGCTGCGCAGCTGAGCATCTGAGTGAGTTGCCGGTGCGCGTTTTGAGCGTTTCATCTTTTTGCTAGAGTCCCGGCCAGCAATCAACTAGCGTAGAGCTTCTCACACAGTATCAATATTAACACACAAGTTGGACAAACACCCGTTGCCACATGGCCTTGGGCAAAAGAGCCAACACCGCTAGGTACGCCTACGGTACGCTTGCCGTTCCGCAAGGCCATCAAGGCAACAAAATTATGGGCCGCGCCCGTGATGCGTGATGCGTGATCGGGACAAAAGCAGGTAATACAGCACAGCCAGAAGCCTTGACGCACAACCGAAGGTCGAGTGTTAGGCGCTACCGTCTGCGCACGCAGCAGGCGTGGATACATCCATGCGTGGCCGCATGCCCTACGTACTCGATGAGCGGATGGCCGATGTGGGCAAAGCATGATGGACAATGCAGTTCAACTTGCACAGCCGCGAGATCGTTGTCTGACTAGGGAAACGGGGCTACAGCGGCTGCCAACCTGCTGCGACCCGACCGAGTTGTGCGCCGGATTCGTTGGACCTGATGTCCCGTGCTGCAGGGAAAGCTCATCGTCGACATTCTTCGACAGTGTGGCGTGGGAGACAGCATCAGCACGAGACCAGTTGAAATGCGACGCTGGTGGCTAACGGCAGTTGGCGCGATGCAGCCCTCTGAGTAGAACATGAATGATGTTCTGTATTCCGTACTTTGGGTGACTGTGCCACAGTACTACAGCCGCACGATCATGTCATGTCTACTGTACCCATCTACCTCGCCAGTGCATGCGTACGCATACATACATGTATGTGCGCACATACCTTCATACATACATATGTATGTAGGTACACCGCTGTACGTATTGCAGGGCACGTAGCGTGAGGGCTAAAGTGAGCTCCTAGGCTGTTTTACGCTGTTTTAGCTCTCATCAGGGAGCAAGCAGCCGGCAGAAGCACCAACATGTCTGTCTCGCATTGACGATCGTGTGGAGTCGTGATAGGTGCCCAAGTAGGTGCTTGCCTGTAGGTGCGGTGGATTCATGTCACTCGGAACATTTTGCCATGAAATTTTTGGTGTCAACAAGTTTCGGAATCAGCGACAACCCACACTATACTTGAGGTCGTGAAGAAGAACACGACAGGAGAGTAGGTGCTTTCCTAGGTTGGAAGTTACAGTGTGCTGTTGATAATTCCAGCTTTTTTTTTTTTTTTTTTTTTTTGGGGGGGGGGGGGGGGCACCAAAAAGAAAAGAAAAGAAAGAAAAGAAAAGAGAAATCAGATATCGAAATGTCGGGATTGCCTGGCCTCTCTGTAGTACGAGGCCATGAATCGTGGAGAGAAAATCGCGCGCCGTTGGTGTCGTCTCCACCCTGATGCGGCCTTTCCTGGTACTTGGAGAGTCGGGACAATTTGGAGGTGGGGGAGGGCTTCTCGTTCTTGTTGTTGGCCGAATAGACAATGGCAAAACATGAGGGAATTGTGACGAGGGAGAGAGGGGAAGAAAGGAGGACGAGAAGAGGAGGACGAGGAAGAAAGAATATGAATTGTGATATGCTTATTCACAACCCACAGGTCGACGTTGTCATAACCCATGATTATTACTCCGTGTACCTTGTCAATATCAGAGATGATCCACGAACTCCACAATGCGCACTAGCCATCCCGATGGCCGGCAGCAGCGAGAACCAAGAGAGGGGATCGACTGCTGTGGGAGAAACGAAAATGAAAACGCGATGCATAAGGAGCTGGGCTCAGCTGCTCAGGCACGTGTAGCGTGCTATTGGCCAGGTGCCTGAGCAAGCCTTGGCCCACGGTGGACCAAACAGCGCACAGCGCCAACGTTGGCAGGGTGGGGACACGCGGGGCGCCTTGCCACCAATGAGGTGTCGCAGGCACCGATGCGCTAGCAGCTCGCACGAGTGTGGTGCAAGTGGGCTGCGTGGGCTGCGTGAGCTGGGCGGCTTGCCATGCCGGCTACGCAACGACCAGGGGTAAAGCGTAAAGCAAGTCTGGTCTACCAGGCATTGATCAATGATGATGCAAGAGCAACAGCAAGCAAGAGCAACAGCAAGCAAGAGCAGGGGACGGGCAACCACGACGGGCAACCACAACCACCAGCATGGCCCAGTGTTTCCATGTTTGCGCGCCAACAGTGGCCAAAATCTGTGCGCACCTGCCACCTGCCAGCAGCAGTCTTTTCTTTCCTTGCAGCTGCCAGGCAGCCGTTGGCGCAAGTCTGTGTGTCTCGCAGTTGTTCTGGCCTGTGCAGTCTGGAGTTGGGAGTTGGCTCCATGAGCGCAAGTGTGGCACCGCCTCATTGCTCAACGAAACAACAACAACCCCATGATGTGATGTGATGCCTGTGAACTTCCCAAGCGGGCTATTCGGCTCAGCTCTCCTTTCTCGTCGTTTTTCTTGAGAATCATGCCGCGGCTCCGTTGGCAACGCTTACAAGCCAGCGTGGATGTCGGTACGACGGACCTTGGCAGGCAAAGCAAGCAGCAGACCAGACATGATGACCAGATTGGACGATACATGGCACCACCACCACCACCCAGTGGCAGGCAGCAGGCACCCATGCCAGTCGCTCCTGCCACTTATTGCCCGGTTCCTGGCCTGGCGCCTGGATCCCTCCCGTCTCCCGGGCCCTTTTTTTTTTTTTTTTTTTGGTTTGGTTTGGTTTGTTTGGGCAGTTCCCGGTCCCGCCACTTGCCAAGAAACACCGGGGGTGCGCCATCCAGTCAGGTTCACGAGTGGAGAGGCGAAAAGGGAAGTTGGGAGTTGGAGAGGGGGGGGACGAGGTCCATGCAGACAGCCGGTGTAAGCAGTGAGGAGTGAGCGGCCATTTGATGCTTTGGTTTTGCGTCTGTGTCCGCCCTGCTCATGTTTTATCATTACTTATTCCCCGTCCTTCCCCTTTCCTTCTCTGGTCTTGCCTTCTCTTCTTTGCTCACTCACCACCACACTTTCCTTCATTTCACTGATTTTCATCACGGGCCGGACTCCCCTCGCATCAACACACACGCTCCTTCGCTCCCAACCAACCGTTGGTTCTCGTGACGTAGTCCACCACGGCTACCGCTATTTCTGGCGAGACAATCAAAGACAGAGAAACCCAGCCAATCAAGCCTTTCAGCCTTTCAGCCTTTCAGTCCGCTTGAGCCATTCCTTTCGATACAATACCACTTACACAGAATCGACCTCACCGCCATCGCCATCGCCATCGCCATCGCACAGTCGAGAAAAATAAAATAAAACTCGACTACCCGTCCATCATGAGGTACTCTACCCTCGCTTCTGCTGTGTTCGTCGGTGTGGCCGCCGCCCAGCCATTCCATGGGAAACACGGGCATCTCCATGCTGCTCGTCAAGTCGTTCCACGAGCGATAGTCACCGAAGTCGTATGGGTGACGGAGATTGAATATGTCACCGAGGTCATTGATGCTACTACCACGTACTGGATTGGTGGTCCAGATTCGACACCAACTCCTAGTCCGCCAGAGGAGTCTCAGGGCAACTTTTACGAGACGCATTCGCCTCCCCCTCCTCCCCCGGTTCTTCCCACGTCCACGTCGTCATCTGCCTATGTGGCTCCTCCTTCTCCTCCTCCTCCTCCTCCTCCAGCTGTCACTACGCCTGCCTATGTGGCTTCTCCTCCCCCGCCTCCTCCCGTACCTACCACCTTCAGCTCTGTCTATGTTGCTCCGCCGCCACCACCACCACCTGCCGCTTCCAAACCGGTGAACAATCCTCCTCCTGTTGCTGCTTACCCCCCTCCTCCTCCTCCCGCTGCTGCTGCTGCTGCACCTGCACCTGCTCAAGGTCCCAATAGCGTTAGCGGCGGCGGCGGCGGCGGCGGCGACAGCAGCAGCAGCAGCAGCAGCAGCTCTACCGGTTCTGGCTCGCGTATTCACAAGGGTGATCTAACGTACTACGCTATCGGCTTGGGTGCCTGTGGCGAGGATGACAGCGGAAAAGACAACACCGCCAACATTGTTGCTCTGTCTCACCTCTTGATGGGTTCACAGTCTAACGGCAACCCAATGTGCGGCAAAACGGTTACCATCCACGGCAACGGCAAGTCCACTAGCGCTGTTGTTCGAGACAAGTGCATGGGATGTAAGATGGAGGACCTCGATGTTAGTGAGAAGGTGTACAAGGAGCTTTATGGCAGTCTTGACTCTGGTCGCATGCCCATCACTTGGTCTTTCAACTAAGGCCGTGGCCCCTCGAACCTCTTTTCATCCAAGGTCAAGACTCAAGGGGCTGGCCCCTATACTTGTGCGGTGCACAATACAAGCTCATTTACGACGAACGCTAGGAAGCTCAATGGTATTCTAGCATAACGACTTATGACTCTGGGCAGGAATTTTCATTTCGTCTTTCTTTTATCAACCTTGTTTTTTCGAGGTTTTGTTCTTTTTCTTTTTGGATCACAATTTCTGGCGCTAAACGGCAATGCGTGGGGAAGAAAAGTACAACTAGGGAAAACATTGGTGATGATTTTTTAGAATTGTCCCGGAGCATCTCGTGAACCAGATAGATGCTTCCTTGATTCCTTCTTTTTTCTTTCTCGTTTTTTTTTCTTTCCTTTCTTCTTTTCTTCTTGCCGCCAAGCAACGTGCTTTCATCTTCATTCGCACGGCGAAACCGGCAGAATCACAACAAAAAAAAGAACAAAAAAAATTGCGTTTTATATCATCATTCATGTATATACTTCTTACTCTTTCTTGGCCTGCTGCAAGAGCGTCAAGTCCCTCCTACAGCAGACCCTTTATGTACGTAACATAGTTGCCGCCACGGCGCACGCAGTAGCAAATACAAAAGAGGCGTGAAATCATTACAGTCTGGTCTGTCAGTGTTTGATGAAACAAATCTATTGCAGTAAAAAAAAGAAAAAAAGAAAAACAGATGATATCACATCGCGGAATAAGTGCATTGGGGCCCTCATATTCCGTGCAACAAAATCCGTCTCGAATCCAAAACCCATCCACCGCAGCGACAAGTTACAACGCCATTCTGTCACCCGGTGCATCATTGCTGGGATATCCGTACATTAAATGCTGGCACTGCGCCCGTGACCTCCAAATCATGCACATGCACTGGCTGTAGACAAGTCATACATATGTATTATGCAGTACAGAGGCCTACACAGCGGTGGCCATGGCCATGGCGCGTACGACTATTCAGGATCTGCATGCAGGTATGCAGGACAGGAGACTACACTTTTAGCACCTACGGGGTAAGTATCTAACCCATTTGAATAATTGAGCCACGAGTGAAAATCCATGAGCGATATTCCTAGTGGTCAAAACCAAATATCTCGCCAACTTCTTTTCGATGAGAGAATCAGGGCGTCAATAGCTCCTTGCTATCAGCTGAGAAATCTTTGTCTGAATGCATTGAATTAGCCCGCGTGCGGACATGTCGTCCCAGGACGCCGGCTCGTGCATCTCCTACGTCTTGCGGATCCGGAGGCAGCCATTGTGGGAGATCAAGGACTATCATCCATCACAGTAGGTGGGATTGCTGGTGGCATTGACTGACGAGGTTTGGGTGTGCTGTGCATGCGTCCGCTGTTGTTTTTACCGACGTGACTTGAACACTGCGTTTGTTTTTCCAGACGTATGTGGCTTGGAAATTGGAGTTGTTTTTTTTACAGAGGGCGTGACTTCAAGATTTGCGCGGGTCTTTACAGAGGCATGCGACTTGTAGATTTGGGTAATGGTATAGTTGTAGCGCAGCGGAACCTAAGCATAGAGTACTGTATTAAATATAATGGATCATATATACAGCGAGTGCCTTAATACTCAGGGGCGGTAGCGACGTATGTAACGGTGTATGAATTTGCAAATGTACGATAAATCCGTTGTATAGAATCAGGGACCTCTCCATATTATGCGTGGCATCATGTTCGGATTTGTCATTGTGTGGCTTTTGCTCTGGCCATGTAACAGGTGAATCAAAAACAGAGCGTGTGTTTTCATCATACCCAGAAGCCCCGTTCCCGGGATTGGCGCCCAACCAGTTGTGAGCAAAGACAGAAGGGGCCATTATTTTTGTACCGCAGCTCATAGTTACAAAAAGCTCAGCAGGTCCTCCATGTAGCGCCTCGTGTCGACGCCAATCCCGTGCACCAACTTACTAGCGCGGTCGGATCCGCGCCCGGCGTTCCCCGCGGTGAGACCCCCGAGGCCAGCGTGGTCGCTTGCGCGTCTGAGAAGAAAGATTTCTTTGCTCACGAGTTGGTAGGGGGGCTCCGACTGGACCATCTCGTTTTCTGTTCCGTCTTGATGATCGGGGCGGTGCCGGTTCTGGACTTGCCCATCGTCGTCATCCTCGTCGACGTCGTCGTCATGGTCACTGGAGGCTGTTTCGGCCCTGTTGACGAGCCTTGTCCAGATGATCCACCATCCGCGGTTGGTCTTTTGGTGTCTCTCCAGGTCGGTGTGTTTGGATCGTGTGAGTGCATGGACTGTGAGGAGATGAAGATGAGAGTTGATGGCGTCGGCGCGGGACCATGCTCCGTCGTCGTCGCAGGCGTGGGAATCAGGAATGTTGGGAATGGTGGAATGGACGGTCAGGCCGGGGGGATCCCATACGAGGTTGTATATATTGTTGTTAGTGGCGGAGGTGATGGCGGAGGTTAAACGAGAGCTGAAGCGGGAATCTGCTGCTGCTATATCGGGGCGATAGGCGGTGCTCGCGAGGAGGGGCTTCTTGAGCGGAGAGAGCTGGTGATGCAGAGATCGATAGAGGGAGGGCCATGCGAGAGAGTCGGTGTGGAGGCGGAAGAGGAATGTGAAGATGAAGGGACGCTTGACGTAGACTACCACGCGGAGCTTCTCTGACTTGTTGAGGTCGTGGGAGTTGTAGTAGCCGGGGACCATGTTGCCTTCTACTTGAGACTGAGTCAGCGCGCTGCCGGGGTGTTGAAAGTCACGGACAATGGTGGCATCGGCCCGTGCAGCGGGTTTGTCCTCAAGCTCGACGTTGATTGTGCGGACAACTGTGCGGACGTCAGATTCTGAGCAGCCCGAGCCGGAATCGGACCCGCAAATGTCTTCCTCGATGGAGCCTCTGAGTCCAATGAGATAGTAGCCATGGATTTCGGAGGCGGCGTGTTGGCGAATATGGGGACGGAAATCCGGCGGCGGCGGCGCCGGAGAAGCGGTTTCTTGAGAGAGTTTGGATTTGGCGGTTATGGACGTGGTGGACGTGGTGGATGCGGCGCCTGCGTCGGCTGCAGTTGAGGAGGAGTACGGGCTGGGGTCTGGGTGAAATCGTCCGGGGATGGACCAGTATGAGCCGTAGCCCAGTTTCATGTAGCTAAACATTTTGTCTAGCTTCCCGTCTTGTGCTTCTGATGGATCGGACGCCGCTGGCGCTTCAGCGTTCGTCGATGCGTCCGCTTGTGTTGCTGTTGTGAGCGCTTCTGGGTCTCGATCGTCTTGGATGGGCTCGGGCGGCGGCGGCGGCTGCTGCTGCTCCACCTCAGTGTTTTTCTCCGTCTCAGTCTTGTCTCCTGAAGCCCCTTCGCTAGACCCTTTTTCTTGGTCACCGGCTTCCTTCTTGCTCGTCGTAGACAGCGTCTCAGTCTCCTCTACTACGGCTTTGTTCCCTCGTCGAGCACGCGCACGCGCCTTCCTCGTAGACGTTGGGCTTTCAATCACACCGTACGCATGGTCACCCCATTGATAAAGATCCTCCATCCAATGAGTCACATCCCTCACCGACTTCCTGCTCAGCGCGCCGATGCCCAGGAAGACTGCTCCGTCCTCAGCGGCAGGTTCCTCGCCCGTTCCTAGCCAAGGCCGTGACGGCGTCGATGCAGCTTGCTGCTCTCTGTACACCTTGGCATCGTGGGTGTTTTCGCGGTCACGGGCGTTGGCGTCGGTGTCGGCATCGGCGCCGAATTTGGACACAACCAAATCGACGAGGCCTTCGATCCTTCCAACAAGACCCTCCAGGACCTCACGCTCACCACTGCCACGCTGCTCTTCACCGACGCCGACGCCAAGTTCGCCCGAAACAGCGACGTTGATGCCACCAAAGATGTTTCGCGCAGGATTCCCACGGAGCATGACAGTCCACGTGGAGAGGAACAAGTCCCAGTAACGGCCAATGGCGGCCACAAATTTGGTGCGCCTTTTGCGAACAAAGAGGGCACTGAGGGACGTGTCGTGATGCAAGAGAAATATGCTGTGGGCACGCAACAGATCCCGCAAGAGTAGAGAGGCGGGTTTGATTTCTCTGCTCGTGTATTCGTATTTTACCTCTTGCTCCTCCTTGGCATTCTTGACGGGCAGGCGCGGCGGAAGGGGGAGTTGAGTAAAGTTGATGCTCTACACAGCTGTCCAGTCAGCTTCTACATCTTTACCGACCGTCCGTTCGCTCGCGCGCTGTGCTAATAAGAAGACATCGAGACTCAGGGGATGAAGGGGGAGAAATAGATCGAGATGCCACTTACGGCGAGGATCCACCAGCCCGGCTCCAGCTCATGCGTGATGATGCGGCTCTTTTCTGTGTCGACCGAATCCAAGGATGCGCCGTCTGCGAATCCACGACTGAAGCTGATGATGGCTTGCGCAAGGCCAATCTGCCGTAGTCGTTCGTTCCTCTCGTCCTGAGAGATGGCATCGACAGGCCGGCCGCGGGTACGCCTCCTCTTGCTGCCCGTATGCTGGGCCTGCTGTGTATTCCGCGTGGAGTCGGAGGCGTAGTAGACAATCTGGTCGTCGAGGGTGTCGTCGGTGTTGCCGAGGCACGGGTTGAAGATGGCGAGGAAGCCGAGCTGCGCTGGGACTATGGCACCGGCCGCCGCTGCGGTGGCAGTGGCAGTGGCCATGGCGGAGGCGTCTTGGACTTGACGAGCAGCAGTACTCTTGCGCGGCTGCGACGTGGGATCATTGAGGCCGGGCGATTGTGAAGAGAAGAAACGTGGTTTTGAGACTGCGTGTCAGGTTAATCAGGGCACACAAGCGACACGCGACGAATGTTGTCTTGGCTGGGGATGGTGGATGGTGGATGCGGGGCATTAAAAGAAGGAGAGTCGGAGGCGTCCTCCGTCGCTGCTGCCTCGTCCTGGCTCCTGGACGTTGAGGTGGGGCTGCGTTGTGGGGCTACACAACGGCCGGGGCAGGAGCGATCGGAGAGATGTTCAGGGGTGGCAGGTGGGCGCGGAGGGGGGGCGGGGTCGAGCCGAAACGCGGCTGGGCGACCAGCCATGATGGGAGGGACTTGGAGGGAGGGAGGCAGGACCAACGACTTGGACCAACGACTTGGATGGTCATTTCTTTTCTTCTTCTCTTTTTCGGCCCGTCCTGCCAGGTATCACAGATTCGACATCTGTCAACCACACACAATCTGGAATCCACATAAAACAAAATGCATTCTGCACTCGCCTCCGCAACAGATTACCTGCTAAACGACTACGTGGGCCGTCGCGTTTGAGAAACTGCAGCCATCCGAGGCGTTCCGTGCTGCAAGGGCTTTGCGAGAATGTTCTGGTCAATTGCCAATCCGTCTACCTACCATTGATGGGACATCGGGACGTTCCGTCCGGCGCGACATGGAACATTCCAAGCGTGTGGGCGGGAGGTTCAAAGGAGACAAAGTCATGAAATACCCGAACCTTGGAAAGAGCCGGCTGCCGACAAAACAGACGAGACAAAATGTGGACGCGCCAATACCAACAGCCGATTGCACGGGGGTTGGTGTCCATACATACAGGACACAATGAAACGATAATTGACATGACATGCCAGCCTGTGGTAGCAAAATATGGCAGGTGAGACATTCAGGACATCAAGACATCCAAGACATTCCCGTCGACGCGTCCATGGAACGGAGCCAGCCCCCGCGAGTGGCGGACTCTCGCAAACTCGATTCTTCTTTTTACTTTTTTCCCACAATTCTTCCACAAGAAGGACCTGTCTACACCGCACGGCATGAATGATGAGTCTCCATGGAGCATTTTTTTTTTTCTTTCCCCTTCTCTCTTCAAGGGGGCTATGCCCGCGCATTGCCTGATGGCCGAGACAAGATCGGTCATCGGGAAGTGAGGGCCAAGGCCGATGACGCGCAACGGGTGCTGTTGAAATCTCCATCAATCGATTGTCTTAACCTTGCCGAGGAATGAACAACTCCGCCACTATGGCGGTATGATGTTATGTTATTTTTATTCTTCTCTCTTCTTTTCCGCAACAACTAGCGTCTGAATAAATACTTGAGTTCGAGACTTTCTGCAAAACTTTCGTGTACAAAGGTGCTACTCTCATCCTTTCCGTCTCCTTGATACATTTTCACCTCACAATAAGTCCTATTCCCTGAAGCATAAAATCAAATCCATCACCCCTCTTCCGCTTTGGCTCGTCAGAACAACAGCAAAAGAAAAAGAAAGGGAAACAAAAAAAGAAGACAAGAAAACCATGAAGTCTCTCTTCTCGACCGTTTCCACGGTCCTTTCACTCACAACCCTCGCACATGCACACATGCAAATGTCCAACCCTCCCCCTCTCCTCTCCAAGTTCAACAAATACACCACCTCCGCAGATTACGACATGGTCTCGCCCCTCCACGCCGACGGCAGCAACTTTCCCTGCAAGAACCACCATAAGGTCCTGGGCACATCACAAGGCCAGCCCGTGGCGAAATGGACACCCGGCCAGTCCTACAGCATGACCATCACTGGCGGCGCCTCCCACAATGGCGGCAGTTGTCAGGTCTCGCTGTCCTTTGATAAGGGCGCCTCCTGGAAAGTCATACACTCCTACATCGGCAACTGTCCCCTCCAGGGAGAGTCATCGTACGACTTTGTGCTGCCGGCGGATACACCCTCCGGGACTATGCTCTTTGCCTGGACGTGGTTTAATAAAGTGGGCAACCGGGAAATGTACATGAACTGCGCCGTCATTGACGTGGTGGGCGACGGCGGCAAGAAGAAGAAGAAGAAGCGAGGCACGGCAGCGACCCTGTCGACAAGACCGGCCATGTTTGTGGCTAATGTCGGAAACGGCTGCGGCACCATCGAGGGCAAAGACATCATGTTTCCGGATCCCGGCCCGGAAGTGGACCTGCAGTCCGAGAATATGGCGCCTCCGACGGGCCAGTGCGCTGTCTCCAAGTCTGCCTCTTTGTCTCCCTCTCCCGCTTCATCTCCATCTGGCGGCTCCAACTCCGGCCCCGAGAAGCCCAGCCCCGAGAAGCCCACTCCCAAGAAGCCCACTTCCGAGAAGCCCGCTCCCGAGAAGCTCACTCCCGAGAAGCCCAAGCTCGAGCCAGCCTCGCCCGTACCACAGTCTCTTCCCTCAGGGAAGCCGGTTCCCGACACAAACACCAGCATGACCTGGCAAGGAGGCTCCCGCCCTTCGGCCGTGCCTCCTCCAATGCCCTCTGGCACCTGCACGCCGGGCTCGTTTGGGTGCACTTCTGCTCCCTCTGGGGATGGCTGGAAAGTCTGCAATTCATCCAGAACCTGGGTGGTACGTAGTATTCCCTCCGATTTTCTTTTATCCTACCCGTCCGGGAAAGACACTCATTCCACCTCATTTTCCCGCCAACTACGCCGCATTTTTCGTTTCTTCTTTCTTTGATTATCGTTTTTCTGCGTTTTTTAGCATTATTATGGTTCCTTCTTTTTTTCTTATTACTTAATTTGGTTTCCTTTTTTTTTCTTATTACTTAATTTGGTTTCTTCTTCTTTTATCAATTACTTAATTCCATCCGCGGGCCGGGCTTTTTTCTCATTCTGGAATAGTTTGCCGGCACATGCGGCCCCGACCAAGTATGCAAGTTCAATGCCGCCAACGGCAGTCCTTATTGTGTTCCTCCTGGCTTCCAGTTTCCTTGAAAGGACGGCCTCTGGTTTTATTTTTTATTTTTCCAACCAGACGGTTTTCAAGACGTCGAAGCCTATACTTGGTGTCTACACGTGAGATGTATATTCTTTGGAGCATCCCGGTATGGATGTGCGGGGGCAAAAAAAAAGGTAGGTTCTAGATATCTATTTCGTTATTATTCCTCTTTTTTAGAACCGATTTCTAACTGGTGTTCTATATCTCATTCTGGGTTACTTTTCTTTTTCTTCTTCTTTTCTTCGTTTAGTTTCCTTTGCCGTAACTGGCTTATTGTACTTATGTATGTTCAGGACCTGAGGCGCACCACGGGGGCTGCGTGTAAAAAGAGGGGGAAAGGGGTTCGATAGTGCCGTATTTTTCGGCCTTGAATAGAATTTCATGAGGGTATGAATGCATGTTCCGGGCAGACATAATGTCATGGGATTCGCGCACCCCTAACTATGAATCAAGTCCTTTTTTTATTTCCGCGGGCGTCAGATATCTTTGATTGCATGTTGAGGCACGCACTATTTTTTACTCGGGGCATTCAAATTGCCTTGGTGTGTTAATAAGTTCTGTTGGACCAAAATAGCATCCCTTTTCGTCAACTTGGCACAATAGCGTCTACGGCGCACGCAACCAGCTCTTTTTCTGCTTGACTTCCACGTTGAACACAAGACCTTGATTGTTCGACACTGTAGGAGCATCTATGCTTCTTGATGATTGTACTCGATCCCTGAGAAATCAGGCTTGTAATCACAAGTACTAAACAACACATTGGCAATTGATATCCAGACCAGTGATCACCATCCCGTGACGGTCATATGCATTTAGACCAAGCCAACCTTCAACCCTCATGCCTCGTAGGTCCCATAGCCGCCAGGAAGAGTAGGATAGTCTCTATACCCGCCGTCCGGGGTAGGATAGTCTCCGTAGTTGGCGCCCGAGGAGGCAGAACCACCGTTTGCGTTGCCACCATCCCCGTCCCCGCCACCGCCATCTTGATTGCTACAATCCTCGCTGCTGCCATCCTCGTTCCTGTCATCCTGGCTGCAATCCTTGTTACCACCACCCCCGGTACTACTCCCCGCTCCTTTGTAGTCGCCATACCCGCCGCTGGGTCGAGGATAGTCTCCGTATCCCCCAGGAAGTGTGGGATAGCTGCCGTAGTCAATAGGCGCCGGGGCCGCCAGGGCCGTGGACAGGGCCATGAGGAGGGCGATCCGAGTATACTTCATGATGGACTTATGAAGTACTGCAGCAGATTTCTAATTGTCGAGAGCCGAAGGGGATTCCTAGAAGCTGGCACTCGACTTGACGATACGGGACGTCTTTAACGTGTTTTTTTTTTTTTTTTTTTTTTTTTTTTTTTTTTTTTTTTTTGTTTTTTTTTTTTTTTTTTTTTTTTTTTTTTGGTTTGGTTTGATTTGGTTTGTCTGCTTGTGTGTGTGTGTGTGTTCAAGGAGATTCAAGCACAGAGCCCAGCAAGCAGAGCTGCAAGGCGCGAGGACAAGGTGCGAGCAGACGCCGGGAAAGGAAGGACAGTTAAGTGAAAATAATTGTCAAGGAGAAACGGCGTTTGTTCAGACAGACTTTGCAGGCGTTGCGAAAGGAGGTCTTGCTGTCTCCCCCTTCCCCTTCCTTCTTGGGCCAGCTGAGCGATGGAATGGCATCATTGCCAGCTGAGCTGGGCGGCATCGGAGATGAGGCAGCATCCTCTGCGCTCCGCCTCCGCTCATGCTCCAGTTTTGAGTCTTCACCATGTATCCCCGATCGTGTGAAAGCCGTAGGCGAGGCGTCGCCGACGCACCAGACGGCCAACGTCCTGCCCACGACCGGGCAATCACATGGCGACGATGACGCCGTCGAAAAGCATCCCCGAGCCCTAGGAATGTATCCGTGAGGACGTATACGGCCGCCGTGTCCCCCCTTTTTTTGTGTGTGTTTCACCTGCGGCTGAGGCGGATGTCTATTCCGAGGCTCTGAGGCTTGAGCAAGCTCCCGCGCTACCGAATCCAAAAACGCACCCCTTTGAAAAGCAAAAACACTAATCTCCCATCATGGTGTCGTAATTCCGAAGAGACCCCAATCATTGTCCGCTCGGCAGACACGTCAGGGCCGCATCTCGGGCCCCAAGCGAGGAAGGAATAAAACAAAAACGTTAAATACAACAGAATAACGGTTCCCCGAAGTTGGTGCTCCGCAAGGAAAACGTCATAGGGCTGAGACTTGGGGGGAGGGCGAATCAGAAGACCGCGTGGATGTTCAAACGTCGTCTGTCACCGCCATAGAGGCTTGATGAAAGAATGATGATTTGGAGGTTGGGCATAACGGCTACTTCGTTCTACTAGTCGTATACCTGGGGAGTCGCCGTCCTCCATGCTCGTCTTGAGCTGCTCATCTCGTCCACCCGCTCAGGAGCCAGCAATGAATGACAAGCCCTGGGTCCCTCGCCTCCGTGTGTTGCCCTGTTCTTCCACATTCTTCGTCGTGCCCTCATCGTTTCTCTCCTCCTCTTTTGCTTCTCCAAAACGCCGTCCAAGTCCCCAGAATGACCAAGCGAGGAGACGCCCAGCAGGGCCAGCACCTGCTGCCCGGCCTCAGAGATGACCCGGACCACGACCACGACCACGACGCAGAGCTGTCCATCCAAAATAGACGCAAAGGATCTCTGGTCCATCCGCTGCTCAAGCCGGTCTCTACGCTCCTGCTTCTGCTTGCACTGTCTGCTCTTTCGTTCTGGGCGGGAACGCGGGCCGCTCTCCGGGAAAGAAGCTTGAATTCGCATTGCGCGGCGCATACAAGCCAGTGGTGTAAGTCAGGAGGCGTCTGGGTCTGCGTACCAGAATGGTGTACATGTATCTATGTGTGTATATATATATATATACATATTTATTGGATTACAGTTGTTTTCTTCCTTCTTGCATCCAATCCCCTGACTAACAGCCCTCCAAACAAAGCCCCTCTCCTCAGAGACGTCCCTCTACGGTACGAATCCCACGTATTCAACGGGTCCTTCACCAAGCAGAACATCTATCGTCAAGCGCCCTCTCCAGAGGTAGACCAGGCGTGGGAGGATCTTGGAGTAGACTGTTCGCATCCCCTCGCTGCCCCTTTTTCCCTGAATTGAACGCTTTATATTCCTTTTTTTTTTTCCTTTTACTTCTTTTATTTGTCTCACACATTGGTAGATCGCGCAGGGGTCATTTCCCATCAGGATGGACTGGCAAGTGGATTGGCGCCATCGTTTGTGCAGAGAGCGCGCAAGTACGGCGGCGGGTTTGTCGTCAATGTAGAGGGGATACATCATCTACACTGCCTGGTACGTCTCGGACTGTCCATGTCGAAAACCGGGGGAGGGGAGCATGTGACGAGGTGTTTGTTTCTTTCTTCTTTCTTCGTTCTTCGTTCTTCGTTCTTCGTTCCTCTTTCTTCGTTCTTCGTTCTTCGTTCTTCGTTCTTCGTTCTTCGTTCTTCTTTCTTCTTTCCTCTTTTCTTTCTTTTCTTGTCCCCTCATTTTCTTTCTTCTCTCATCATGAATTCTTTCAGAACCTCCTACGCAAGTCAGTATACTTCAACTACAAGCACTACAAGACCCTCCACCAGCATGAATTCCTCAACGACGAACCCATCCTGCAACCCCACATCAGTGAGTGCTCTTTGACCACGGAAAACCAAAAAAGAAAGAAAAAAAGAAAGAAAGAAAAAGACAAAAAAAAACCCCAATTTGACCATAGAACCCAGCCCACTGTCTCGACACCCTTCGCCAAGTCCTAATGTGCAACGTCGACACCGGCGTCCTCGGCCAAATCTGGACCGACAAGAACGCTCCGATGGCGTTTCCCGACTTCAACACCCGGCACAGGTGCAAGGACTTCAATCTTGTCAGGGAATGGGCGAGGAAGCTGCAGCGGCCGCCGGAGGAGGAGGTGCCGTTGGATTACTTGGAGCCGCCGCGGCCGGGGGACGTGCTTGGCATGGTGCCTTGATCAGAACGGGCCGGTGGTTCTGTAGACTGTGATCGATACCATCCTTCATCTGTTCTTTATCGTGGAGGATCCTGGGATGGTGGTGCGCCAGTGTTGGTCTGGCGTTGTGATATGTAAGGGGGCTGGGGCGTGACGGGAGTGTGTGTGTCCTGAGTTGCCTCTCAACATGCTGCTACAGGTGTGAAAAATAACGTCAAGAAAGTATCTCAAAAAGGGAATAAGCAGATGAATACGAGATGGGGAAAAAAATATTACCAAAAAAAACGCTGTTTACATACAACACTAGGTATTCGCTGGTCGTCACCGGCCCAACTACTAATCCAGCGCTCACCTGGTTATCTAGCGGAGATCGGACGGGATCCAGATCTTTCAGGCGGCTATGGTCGTATGTGACAACAGGTCGTTCAACAATGGCTTAAGAGCCTACCGAGCCATCTACTCAGATTCCATGCAGGCGCGTCCTAACCATGCCGCTTTCGCGGAATCCCACAATGGCTGTCAACGGACAAAGGGCCTGGCATTGATAACAGGCCTGTAAATACAGTGCTTTCCATGTCATTCAGCCCCTTGAGCAAAGCTTTGCTTTTCCCGGCCGCGGAACCATGTCCCGTTCTTGAATTTATCCCTTCTACCAAAACCCCTCAACTAAAACAACAGTGTACAAAAGCAAAAAGGCGCCCCGAGTCCCACCACGTACTACTATTTTACAAATCCGACCTCGTCTTCTCGATACCCCACGGCTCGTCGACCAGGTTCGTCAGACCCTTGCTATTCTCGCAGGTGTCTCGTCCGGAGAGCGGTCCCGCCTTGGGCACCTTTTTCGAGCCGCTGGCGTCCTGGGCGCTGGCCTTGAGTGCCTCGAGCAGCTTGACCACCGTGGAGGGGGTCAGGTCCTCGTAGTAGTCGTCGTTGATCTGGATCATGGGCGCGTTGACGCACGCGCCGAGGCATTCGACCTCGATGAATGTGAAGAGGCCGTCGGCGGTCGTCTCGCCCTGCTTGATGCCGAGGTGTTCTTTTATGGCTTTGACGATGACGTCTGAGCCGCAGCCTCCTAGTTGACAGGGGGTCTGTGGAATGACGGTAAGGTTAGAGAGATAGGAAACGATTTTTTGATTGGTCAAGTAGATAAAGAGATGTAGCATTGTTGGGCCTCCAAGGAGAGGTGATTCAAAATTCCACTTCGTCACAGTGTTTTTCTTTTTGTAAAAAAAAAATATAGAAAACATGAAAGAACATCAAGAAGAAGCAAAAGTGCAAAAAGACCTGGAAAAAAAAAGAAAAAGTTGAACCAAAAACATACCGTTGTGCAGGCCTGGATAAAAAACTTGCCCACAGGGGTTCGGTTGTACATTGTATAAAACGACGCCACCTCGTAGACACGCATGGGGGGCATATCCAGCAGACGCGCCACCTCATTCATGACACTGATGCTGGTGAAGCCGTGCTGGCGCTGGCCCAGATCCAGAAGGGGCATCACAGCCGCCTTCTTGTACTGCTCGGGGTATCGCTTGAGGATCTCGGCCATGATGGTCTCGTTTTCCTTGTTGAACTTGAAGGGGATATCGGGGTTGTTGTCTGTGGTGTTGCGGTGCTGGAGTGGTGAAACATGTTAGTGTTGGTTTTCTCTTAAAGGGGAAATAAGATGGCCTGGCTAGAAGTGAGGTCCATCATGAATGGATTCATTTGAGGAGGGCTCCAAGTCGTGGGATTTTTGCGGCAAGATGTTCTCTGTGCTTTGCGGGACCAATCCCTATTAAGTCGCCCTCCTCGCAAGCCAATTAATTGACAAATTGTAGAGAGCCTCTGGTTCTTCAATTGAATGTCCAGCAGGGGACGGAGAAACATGGCACGTACAACCATGAGAGAATCGCTCGCCCGACAAGCCGTCATGGACAAGGCGCGCGTTTGCGGCCGGGCCACGCGCGAGCCGGCGCGGAGGCATGAGCGGAACAGAAAGGGCGTCAACTTGCTCGCCATTGCAAGAGTTGATGGAGGGGGTCCTGCGCAGGAAAGGGTAAAGGGGCTTTGTCGGGCCGAGGCGAAGGGGAGTCTTCTCGTGGTGAGGTTTCTCGAGAGCTTTCTGGAGGCCTGGGTTCGAAGTGTCCGTCCCAGTCCATGACACAACCCAGGCTTGGGGGGGTTTTCTGGTTCGTTTGCTTGCAAAATGGAAGTGTGTGATTGGTGTGCCGGGTCATGGTCGGATAAATTGCTGTCCCAGAATAGTGACATTTCCATTTGTTGCACCAAACCCAAACCCGTCAACTTCGTTGCTTTAGCGGATAAAACGGACAGCTCGAAACCAAAAGGAAACAAAACGGAAGAGAAAACGAAAGACGAGAAACGGGGAGGCAGAGAGATTGGCGTTTATGGAACCCTGCGCGCGGTATTTAGACCTGATGCTCATTTTGTGGCCTGTCTTCACCACATAGCTTATATTGATTTTTTTTTTCTATCTCTCTCTCTTTTTTTTCTATTTTGTTTTTTTCTCTTTTTTTCTAATTTTTTTTTCTCATGATTCCTCTTTCCCCCTACAGTATCTCAACTAAGCACAATCTGTATAAAAATCTCCCTCGGAGCCCTTTCACTCTTTCGCCAGTTGGCAGTGACCACTAACTAAACCCGCTCGGCGCTCACAACAATCTCGCATCAATGACAGGCTCATGCTATGACACAAACTCGACAATTTGAAACTCAATTCGACATGGCAGCAACATTTCCCTCTGCCCCCTAGTCCAACAGAGCCCTCAGATCGTCCAGCAGATTCCTCTTCAGCCCAATCCCCATGTCCATGTCCATGTCCAGCACCCTCCTCGCCCTCTCTTCACTCGCAACGTACTCCTCTGGCATGTCCAATGTCTCCGTCTTGCCAAGCATCATGTTCGCAACCCTCATGCCACACCGCGCGGCAGCGGGCATCCCGTGTCCGGAATACCCAGCGCTGATCCACAAGTGTCCCTGTCGGCTCCCGTGGCTATTCCCGCCCTCGTCGTCATCTTTCCTGCCCCCAAACGCGACGGGCACGCGACCAACCCATGGGTTCCGGTCCTTTGAGTATCCCATGATGCCCGTCCACTCATACTTGGCATGCAACTGCTTCTTCTCCTCCTCTTGCCCCGGATCCCGTAGCTTGATGCTCCCTTGAAGGGCTCCTCGCAGCCTCTTTCCAATCACGGGATTCACCTCGCCGTCGTTCCAGACACCCTCCTCCGCGCCGCCCGAGGCACCGTACCTCTCCCCGCCGAGGATGAGAATCCCGTCGTCATCCCGCTGGATCAAGTAGTCGTCGTCGCTGCCCTCCCGCGTCCAGACATGCGTGTGTTCAAGAGGCACATACTTCCCCGGCGGGACCAGCCCGGCAATCTGGCCCCGAACAGGCGTCACCACGCCCGTCATCTTGGGCAGCAGGTACGACGTGTGGCCATTGCACGCGAGCAGGACATCTCTCGCCACAGTCTGCCCCCGGGACGTGTGCACAACCCACCCCTCATCCCCCGCCGCTTGCTGCAGATGCTCCACGGGCGTGTTGGTCTGCAGGTTGTACCTCGACGCCGGATACTCGCGCAGCAGACTCTCCAGCACCCATCCCACGAGCTTGTAGGGCCACAGCTTGGCAGCATTGGGCTGGTAGACGGCGCCGCGTGCCCGCGGAACCCGGAGGGTCCCGAGTCCCTCCTGGTCCTTGACGAGAGTCACCTGGTCCGCCAGGTCCGGCTCCTCGCGCTTCAACCGCTCGACAATCCTGTCCACGGCCTCGACGGCTTCCTCCTCGAACAAACCGTGTACCCCGCCCACGGTGCGCCAGTCACACGAAATCTGCTCCGTGGCAATCAAGTCCCGCAGGAAACGATACGTGCCCAGCTCGAATCGCGCGACGCTAGGCTTGGACTTGTACAGCATGGGTTGGCAGTGGCCGCCATTCTTGGAAGCAAGAAACAGTCAATACCAATACCAGCGTCGGCTCCCAAGTCCTCAACTCACCCGCCCCGTGGCTCCCCAGCAAGCTTCCCTCGCCTCCACATGCACGACACGTCGCCCCCCGGCGAGTAATTCCCTGGCAGCAAATGTGCCCGTGATGCCGGTGCCGATGACGACGACTTCAGCGGCGGGAGGCAGCTCATCGGTGGTGCGGTGACCCAGCAGAACCGTCGAGGGGTCCTTGTGCCAGTATGAGGGTGTGCTTTTGGCGGTAGGTGGGCCAGATTGGCCGTCTTGGAGATACGTGCCAGTCATGATGTTGGCCCAGAAGGGTTATGAATCTGAAAAA
>SRPW01000302.1:0-25970 GCA_018360225.1 Claviceps pusilla | reverse complement strand
TATTTAATAACCTACTAGCTAGGCTAAATTTAGTAAGTGTTTTTATAAAGCCTATAGATTAAGTAAATTAATATCTATAGGCACTAAAATCCACCTTTCCCTACTAGGCAGAAAGGTAAAGATTTTCTATAAGAACATTTAGGGCTTTAGGGAACCCTATAGAGGCACTAAATTTGCAATTTCTAATAGCAGACTTGCTTAAGGAGCAAAGAGATAAGAGCTCTTTAGTGGCTAAAGCTCTAAATTATAAAGCTATAGCCTAGAAATCCACACATAGAGGCACTAAAGAAAATAAGTCCTCTAAAAACCCTTCTAATAATAAAGAAAAAGAGAATTCCTCTAAAGAAAATAAGAGGAATTCTAAGCCTAATTCTAATAAAAAAAAGGGCAAAAAAGGGCAAAAATCCTCTAAAAAGGCTAAGAATAATAAAGATAAAGGTTAGGAAGGAACCTTTATACTAGGAAATTTTAACCTTTTATTAGGAGCCTTAGAGCCCTATAAAAGACCTAGTAGCCCTAGTGCTAGCAGTGATTCTAGTGAGAATTCTAGTAATTTTAGTAAAAATTCTAGTTCTTTTTTTTCTAGTAATCCTAGTACTAAAGAAAAGAGAGCTTCTTTTCATGCCTTTAACTTTAATTGTAAAGAAGATATAAAAAACTCCCTTCTTTACAATATAGGCTTAATAGTGCACTTAGTTAATTCTAAAGAGCACTTTATAAGCTATACTACTTATAAAAAGGGCGAGGCAAGCTCTATAACTACTAGTGGGGGTCCTATCTATCCTAAGGGATACGGCAAGGCTAAATTTTTAGTGTTATGCTAGTAAAACCCTAATAAATACAGGCCTTTAATCCTATAAAATGCACTATATTTACTAAAATTAGATATAAATATAGTAAGCGGATTAAAGCATTATTTAGCAGGGGGCTGTATGTCTAAAAATTCTTTATTTTTAGTTAATAGGTCTTGTATTAGTCTCTTAAATATTAAAAAGCACGGATTTTTCTTCTAGCTTAAAGATTCCAATCTACCCCTTCTAAAATCACCTTCTAGCTGCTCTAAGGGGCACTATATAGGTCATTTTAGTCACCAGGCTTGCCCCCCTATAGAGGTTAATAAAAAACCCTCTATAAAGTCTATTTTAGCCCCTAAAAAGGCTAAAAAGGTTAAAGAATTAGGGAATTTACACCCCCTTAATCCTATAGCCCCTTCTTTACAAAATTAGAAAGTAAGCCATAGCTGGGCACCTTTTACAGAGGGGGTCCCCTTAATTCTTAAGGAAAAACCCCCTAATTCTGTGCTATTAGAGGCACTAAAATCTAATTTTATAGAGGATTTACAGGGCTTAGTAAATAAAAAACCTTCTATTAATCCCCCTAGACCCTTTATAACCCTGCCTCTAATAGCCAGCCAAGAGGCCTATGGTTCTTAAGGGGCCTAGCATAAGGAAGCTAAGGAAGAAGGCCCTATAGTAGCAAATAAGCCTTAGGGAAATTCTATAATTATAGATTACCCTATGCCTAAAGACCCCTATAACCTAGATTTTCTAGACTATAGTGGCTGCCCTAAATATTTTTTAGAGGGCAAAAAGGTTGTTATTATCCACTAAAACTAGGCTAAAAGCTTTTATAATATTCCTTAGAATATTATAGGGAATAACTCTTTAGAGGGGGATCTGAGTGCCCCTTAGACCCTTATAGGGAATAATTCCTTAGAGGGGGAAAATAACTAGAAAGGGGACTTTCTTAATATCTTTTTTAAGGATTACCCTAAAGGTCCTATTTTGGACCTAATAGTTAAAAGAGTCTCTAAGCTTTCACTTAGCCCTAGGAATACTTTATTCCTAATTTTGGATAATTTTTAACTAGAGGATAAAAATCTAAGAAAAACAGATTTTTATATAGCAAGCCTCTATAAAGAATTTTGCTATAAAGCTCTTATTTCTGAAGAAAATAAGATTTTAGAGCTTAAGTCCTAAAGGAATTCCTAAAGGCAAATATCTTTAAAAATAAAATAATAAGAAAAATATTTCTTAAGAGCCCTAAGATATCTATAAATTTACTTTTTCCTTTAAGTAAAGGCTCTCACTGTTTTCTTGTCTTATTATTCTAAGACTTTCTAGAAGCTTTTAGTGGCTTATAGGAATCTTTTAAAATAAAGAGATTTTTTTTTTTTTACAATTATCAAACCATCGCTAAAGCCACTAAAACAACGCCTAGCTAAAGGCATAAAAACAACCATAAAAACACCCGGAAAATCGAAAACAATCATAAAAACAAAGAAAGAATAAGGTCCTTGCTTTTAACAGCATTACCTTTGCGAAATGCTATGCTTTACTATAGTAAAAAGTCATCTACCCTAGAGCCCCGATTTTAGGCTCTATAATTCTGCAATCCTTTTTTGTTTTAGAATTTTCCTAGATTTTATACAACTTTTTCTTTCGCCTTTGCCCTCAGCGCCCTTATAATAACTATCCCTAATACTTCTTCAGAGGGGGTGTTGAAAATAATAGGGTTATTTATAGGGGATTCCTCACTATTAGTGCTATAATTATAGCGCTAATAGAAGCACTTTATAGGGGGCTTTGTAAGCCAGTGCAAGCCGGCAAGCGTGCGCGCGCGCGTGCGGCACAACCATGGAATTCCGACTAAAGGTCACGTGTGCGTGGGCTCGCAGCTGCGAGGTCCCCACAAATCCTCACTTTTCGACCTTTTCTGCCCATTCTGACAGCTGCGCAGTTGGGCTGACAGCTGCAAGGTGGGCCTAGTCTTTGGGTTGGATTTGTAAGGCAACCAGCAAAGATACAGAGAAATGGATTAAAGGAGGTGACTAAGCCAGCTAACGGCTGCTTAGTCAGGGAAGGTGGCTACCCTATAACGTGTGTTTTTGCTGTTTTTCTTAATAAGAAGGAATTTATAAAAGGTCTTAGAACTAGATTCTTTATTACTAAATTCCAGGCTTTCTTTCTATATAAATATCTAAAAATCGGTTTTTTAGTGTTGCACGTTGATTTTCACTAAGTCAACCAATTGCAAGCACGTCGGTAGCTAATTTGTATGGCCGTGAGTCTATTTTTTTGTTTTCCTATACAAATGAATTTTACAGAAAATAAAAAGTAGCTCGCGAAGCCTAGCTAGCGACCGGGACTCACCAATAAGGTCAGTAGGTATATAAGGGAAGGAAGTAAAAAACCCCCTCACAGCCGCTGACCGTACAGACCGTCAGAATCACTCTTGCTAGCTACGCACACCTGTAAAGTTAAATATTAGATATAATTATTAAATATTATTATTATAAATTCTTTAGCAAATTAAATAGTGCTAAAAGCAACGCAAAAGCTTCCATATTTCGTGAGATATAGTGGACTGCAGCTTGCTGCAGTGCTCTGCTCTGCAGAGCAGTGGATCTGTACGTGCACGCTCACTAAGCCCACTACCTTAGTAAGCTGTGCTCTATAGCACCCACCTCCATTATTTCTAATATTTTTATTATTATATCTATAAATATTACCTAAACCTAATAGTAATAGGCCTCGGCGCCCGGGCGAAAGCACCATTTATGACGGGGGGAAAAGAACACACACCACCCTAATAAGCTAGGTTAAGGGCTATTAGCAGCTAATAGTGGCTGTAAGCTAGTGTAGCTATAAGGTTATTAGCTAGCTAATAGTTATTAAAAGGAAGAAAAAAGAAGAAAAAGAAGAAAAAGAAGAATAATAATTTAAGGTTATTAAAATAATAGTTTAGTACTAAAGCTAATTGTCATGGCCATTTCCCACTGTTAGCGACTATAGAGTCAAAGGGCGCGGACTAGCTTGTTGTGCCAACAAGGGCATAAGGGAATGAGGCATGTGGTGCCCTTGCTACGACTTAGCAGCGCGCTAAGGGGGCATATAAAAGAGAGGACGCGCATATTTGTATAATAGGGCAGAGATTTATACCTTTAAGCACTACCCCCTACCTAATAGCTACGTTATAGTGCACCTTCTATATTTTAGTCTTTACTCTACTAAGCAATATTCTATTACTAGCCTTAATAACTAAATCTCTCTCTCCCTTAGGGACAGTAGACTATTAACTAAACTAAAATGTTTACTAAAAGAGTTACCTATTTAACTAGCTATAACCTTACTATAGCTTTATAAGATACTAGCTATATACTAGGCACTATTAAAGAGAAGGGGCACCCTAAGATTAGGAATCCTAACCCTACCTATATAAATAATAATAATGCTAATAAAGAAATAGACCTTAATAGGATAATTAAAGAAGCAGCTTAGTTACTATAAGCTGCCTAAGTAGCTAATAAAAGAAGGAACCTTAAGGCACTATAGAAGTCCCTTAAGGAAGCTAACCTTAGTAGAAACTATAAAAGTAGCAAGCTTAGTGTTATTAGCACCCCTAATATTAGTTATACTCTAACCCCTAAGCTACAGACTTACCCTATAGTTGTAGTGCCCCTTATACGCATAGGACTTACAAAAGCCTAACTTAAGGCTCCTATATACAGAGGCAATACCTATAAAAGCCTCTAGAATTTCTTATTAGACTTATATATAGCATTTACTATAGACCCTTATATATTTCTTAGGGATACTGCTAAGGTAGCGTATACTAGTAGCTGCCTTACTAATAATGTAAAGCGCTAGTGGATGTAATACGCTGCTACTAATAGCTTTATAGACTTTAAAAAGCATACTTAAATAGAATTTATAAAGTAGCTTAAAATAGAAACTATTAATAAGAATACACGCTGCTTAGAAGCTACTAAGGCGCTAATGAACCTCTATTAGGACAATTAAATGTTATTCTAAACCTTCTTTTAGAAATAAAGTAAAGTTAAGGCTAAGCTCCCTAAGGCTATTTTAAAACAACTCTAAATTTGCATATTCCTAAATAGCCTTAACCTTACTACTAGGAAGTAAATACTAAGCTAAGAGTTTCCTTAAAGCTAGAATTACCTCTAAGGCCAAGGTAGGAAAGCTAAAGTTACTAATAAAGGATCCCTAGGCAATTAAGAATAATTAACCTTAGCGGGATATAAGCAATAAAGATTACGCTCTCTAGCAGCGAACTAGGAGCAATATAACCGTAGACCTCCTAATAATAGGGACTTTAATAATGTCTAGTGCTATAAATGCTAGAAGGATAGGTATATCTCCCTAAGGTACCTAGAACTAAACTACACTATCTATAAAAGCAATAGGTATACTATAAGCTAGCACTGCCTATGCTATAAAGTCCTAGCGCCTAGGACCTTAGATATAAACTTAATTCTAATTAACGCTAATAGGCCTTAAAGGCACGCTCCCTCTATAATTAATACCCCTTATAAAATAAACACCCTAGTTATTAATAAGGATAAAGATAAAGAGATAAATAATAGGATAAGAATAAAGGCGTTTATATAGTGGGATTACTGCTAGGTAGCTATAAAAGCATTATTTAATTTAGGAGTAGAAAGATTAGTTATCTACCTAAGAATATTAAATAAGGGAGACTAGGTAAATATAGAAGCGGATATTACGCTGCTAGCTAGCGCCTTAGGCAATTTACTTAAGCATAAAGGTATATTAAATAAGTTAGTTAGTATTACTAATAGTATAGGTTATAGCAAGATATATTAGGTTTGCTACTACATTGCTAATATATAAAAGGACCTACTCTTAGGTGCTAACTAGGTAAAGATCTATAAGCTATAAATTCTATCTTAGAATAATAAGACTTAGAGATATCTAATAATATAAGAACGCCTTATATTTATAGGGCATTTAAAGCAAATTTGCTATAAGAGAAAGAACGTAATTATATTGCTAGTGCTAGCCTTAGTATAGGTTAGGGAGATGCTAAAGAATAATAAAGATAGAATAAGCCTATAAATAGCAGAGGGTAACATAGGAGAACCTTAGCCTAATATATAAAGTAAAGATAATAAGCAAGTAAGTAGCGACTTAGCTATAAAGAAGCTACTAGAGGTATATGCTAAGTTTACAGATATGTTCTTAAAAGAGCTTATAGGCCAGCTCCTAGCCTTAGGAGGTTGCATACATGCAATTAAGCTAATTAACAGTAAGACACCCCCTTAGGGACTGATTTATAACCTTACTAAGAAGGAGCTACAGGTTCTCTACAAATATCTTACTAATGTATAGCAAAAAGGATAAATTCAATAATTAATAAGTCCCTTAAGTGCCCTAATCCTATTTATACTAAAGAAAGAAGGTTAGCTTAGGCTATATATTAACTATTACAGCCTTAATAAGGTTATAAGGAAGGATAAGGCCCTATTGCCACTAATCTTAGAAATCCTTAACTAATTAAAAGGGGCAAAGGTAGTAATAAAGATTAACTTAAAAGACGCATACTATTAGCTATATATCTATAAGGGTAATGAATGGAAGATAGCATTCTATTGTTAATATAGGCATTTTAAATATCTCATAATGCCTTTTAGCCTTATAAACACACTAGCTACCTTTTAAGAATATATTAACAATGCACTAGGAGAGCTTATTAACACTATTTATATTGTTTATTTAAATAATATTCTAATTTATAGCAGCGACCTAGCAGCGCATAAGGGGCATATTAAATAAGTCCTATAGAAACTCTAGGAGGCTAAGCTCTACGCTAACCTTAATAAATACAAATTCTCTACAACACATATTAGCTTCCTTAGCTTTATAATAACGCCCAATAGCATTAAGATAAAGCCTAAGCGCATTTAGGCAGTAGCGGAGTAGTAGCTACCTTATAGCGTGTTAGATATCCAATGTTTCCTTAGATTTATAGGATTCTATAAATACTTTATTTAGGGATACAGTAAAATCACTATCCCACTAACTAACTTATTAAAAGGAGATAATAAGGGGCCTCTATAGCTAAGTAACAGTAAGCTAGCTATATTTAATTAGCTTAAGCAAAAGTTTTTAGAAGCCCCTATTCTTATTTATTTTAATTTAAAGGCACCACTAAGGATAGAAATAGATGCATTAGCCTTTACAATTAGAGCCATTATAGCTTAGCTATAGCTAAGTAGCTAGCACCCTATCGCTTACATATCACAAAAGCTATTAGGGCTAGAGCTAAGATATACAACGCTAAATAGCAAGCTTCTTGCTATTTAGGAAGCTTTTTAAATATAAAGGCATTACCTAGCTTATTTAAAGCACCCTATTTAAGTAATTATAAACCACTTAAACCATAAGTATCTTGCTACGAAGCTAAAGCTATCTAGCTGCTAGGTAAATGCCTTTAATAAGCTATACCTATTTAACTTTATTATAAAACATTAACTAAGCAAGCTAAATCCTATAGATAGCTTGTCCTAAAGACTAAATTACTTCTTAAAAGAAGTAGTAACTAAAGCATATATATTACACTTACTACTATTTCTTACTAAGTTTACAGCTAGTAAGCAGCGTAGCCCTAATATATAGCTAGCGGCTAATACCCTAGATATTTAGAATAAGGTTGCTAGATTGTTGCGCTAATTAGCCTTACTACCTACTAAAGAGAAGCTACAACTAAGCCGCATGTAAGCAATAATAAAGCAGAACACAACGCATCTAGCCTAGATCTTTTCTTTTAAGATTAAAGGGCGAGCAATATAAGAGAAATTATATAAGACAATGCGAGTTAGAGCTAGCACACTCTAACCTTATAATAAGATAAGTTTGCAGCTAAAGCCTAATAGTTTAGGTCTAAATGCCTAAATATTACTAAAAGACTAGTCTATATATAGTATATACACTATAAGTAAGGGGGTAGGTAGCTAAGACATTAAAGTCTTAAAGGATAAGACTAAACATCCCCTTAACTCTATAAGGCACTTAGGTTAGCCCTACCTATTGTATAATAAACTTCTACCTAAGGAGAGAACCCACTAGGAGCTTATAGCAAGGTTATTAGCTATTAGGAGAACCTCTGCTAAGTTAATCTTTAATTAAGCTAACTATAAGACATTAATTACTCTAATATATAAAACTTTAAAGTCTATATAGTTAAGGGATGCCTTAGCGCAGCAGCAATTAAAGCTACTAAGTAGTAGTAAGACACTAATGCCCCTAAAGAGTACTGCCTAGATAATTAATAGAAATAGGCTACTACTATATAAGGGCTAAGTATATATCCTAGCTAGTATAAGAAGCGAGATTTTATAGCTAACTTACAACAACCCTACAGCGGGCTATTATAGAGTTAGCAAGACAATTAAATAAGTTATAAGCCAATATTTCTAGCTAGGGCTAAGATAGGACGTTAAAACCTATATTAGTAATTATATAAATTATTAGCTTAACAAGCTAAGGTTGCACTAACCTTATAGCAAGCTAGCAGCGTTACTAGTACTAGAGAGACTATTCTAAGAAATCTTAATAGATTTTATTATAAGCTTACCTCTAGTTAAGCAGGCAAATAGTAAGATATACAATGTAATTCTAGTAGTAGTAGATAGATTTTCTAAGTATATGCTATATATTGCTATAACTATAAAGGTAACTAGCAGCAACTTAGCAACTATCTTTATTAAGAATGTCTTTTAGAATTATAGAGCGCTAGAAGGCATTATAAGTAATAGGGGCACTGTTTTTATAAGCAAATTCTAGAGGACCTTCTACTACCTCTTAGCAACTAAGCAGCTACTTAGCACTGCATTTTACCTTTAAATAGATAGTTAAACTAAAAGAATGAACTAAATCTTAGAACATTATTTATAAGCTTTTAAATATACAGAATAGACTAACTAGCTTAACCACTTAGCTCTTACATAATTCATATATAACACTAGCTATTACACAGCTTATAGCTATATACTAGTAGAGTTGCTGTAAGGGTACAAACCTAGAGGACTAGACTAAGTAACTAAGCTATTAAATATTATCAATTAATATATAGAAGTTAGGGTAAAAGAACTATAAGCTAAGCATATAAAGACAAAGCAGCTACTTAGCAACACCTAAGCTTAGTATATAAAATACTATAATGCTAAGCATAAGCTAATAGACTTTAATGTTAAGGACTATATTCTCCTTTCTATAAAGAATATTAACCTATAGTAACTAAGCTAAAAGCTTATAGTAAGATATCTAGGACCTTACTAGATTACTAAGAAAGTCAGTTATTATAGCCTTACCTACCAACTTAAGTTGCCTCCAACACTATAACTACACAATATATTTAATATTACAAGCCTTAAGCTATTTAAAGGTAACCTACACTAGGAAGAAGTAGCGTTAGCGTAGCTATCTCTTAAGGAAGACGCTGAAGTATATAAGGTAGAACGAATAATAACCTATAAATATAAGGGCAAATAACGAAAATACCTAGTGAAGTAGAAGGGCTATAATAAGATAGAAAACTTATAGGTGCTATAAAGAGACTTTACTTTAAGAGACCTAATTAAGGAATATAAGCAGTTACTACGCAGCTAGGTAGCCCCTAAGTCACAAGTAGAATAGGTTAATAAAAACAACGCACTTCTATCTTAATAAAAGCAAGTATATTTAGTTAAGCAAAACTATTAAAAAAAACAATAATAACAAAAAAAAAAAAAAAAACACATAAAAAACAATAAGCTGTTTCCTTATAGCGACGTCACCACTATAACTCCTCCTCATTATCCTCCTCCCTAGCTAAATTCCCTATTAAATTAGACAATGCCTCTAGGAATACCTATAGCCTAACTAGGCGCAGCAGAGCAGTGGAAGGGCTGTTAGGCCGCCTAGACCTAGAGCGCGTAGATAAGGGATAACTAGCAACCTAGTAGTAGGTTAGTAGCATTAATAAAAAAAAAAGGGAAAGGAAAACTTACTAAATAAAGGTTCTTATAAATAAACTATAGGTAATTAGACTAGTTAATAGTAATAAGCAACTGGTTTATAAACACTAGCTGCTGGATTGCTGCGTCCTAGCGGCGCTGTCGCTTAAGTGTAAGCTTACATAATAATTGTAACCTTTTAGCGCATCCTAATTTATCTAAGTTTTTCTGCTTATTAAGCGTAAGGTTTAATATAGAGATAGCAGCAAGCAGACCCTAAGCAGTAAGTTAGTAGTGGGTTTATACTAGGACTTAAAAGCTATACTAGAATCTAATAATACTTTAGGTTATTAGTCTTCTCCTCTATAAGGCAGAAGACTTTATAATAAAGATACGCTTATTATATAGTTTACTAAAGAAGTATAGCAAGTTAGTAGTAATATTTAAGTAAGGATATAAGTTAAAGGGAAGAAGTTTTCTTATATAAAAATAAGTTTTATTATTGCGCTTATAGGAAGTGCATTTTATACTTGCCCTTATAAATTAGAAAAGAAGAAAACATTAGCAAAAGCAGTAGTAACCTTATAGTAAGCTACTTACTATTAAAGGGCGTGCACACTATAGGCATAGCAGCCCTAGTTATAATATACTATAGCTGTAAATCATATTCCTCCTTATTACTAATAGGAGCTTTAGGCTGTAACTTCTAGGCATAGACCTAGTGCCTATAACGCACGTAGGGAAGCTCCTCCTCACTAGCAGTGAGAGCGTAGATATTAGTATTAAATTAAGCAACTAATAAGTATAAAAGAAAACTTACACTATAATAGTTATAATATTAGGGGCAGGGTTAAGCTCTGTGGTAATATAGCAGCGGCGCTTTGTTAGAGGAGTTTGAGTTTTAGGAGCTATAGTAAGCTAGCTAGAGGTTAGTAAAGGATATGTAGAAAGCTTACTAAAAAAACTTATAAGAGGTTTATTAAAGAAAAAAAGAAGAAGGAGAGAGGCTTATTTATAAGGGTAAAAGACAGCGGAGTAGGGAGATAACTAGTATAATAAAGTTAGTAAAACCCTTATAATAAGAAGGGAAAGAGAAAGAAGAAGAAGCTACCTTACTAAGAGCTTATAGAAAGGGAATACTTATAGTTAGCAATAAGGGTTAATAGGAAAGAAAAGGTAGGAAAAGAAGGGGGAGAAAGGGCCTTTTTATAATCATTAGGGGCCCTATAAAAATAAGGGCATTATATACAAAAGATAGCTAAATAAGGTAACTAAGGCACTTAAATTAGTAAATCACAGCGCAGTAATAGCGGCCTAGCTACGCATTAGCAGCTATTAATAGCTACAGTAGTAAAGTAAGTGTCTAGCTTAACAAGAAAAACTATAGATATATAGGAGGCTATAGGCATCTAACTATGCCTCCCCTAAACTTAATAAATTAAAGGCATTATAATAATTATGCAAGAAGCTAGCAGCAGCAGCGTAGCTCACTTTAACTCTTAGATTAAAGAAGTGAGGTAACACTATACGTTATAATAAGCTAGGGGGATAGGCAGAAGAGGTAGGGGGGCATAGAGACAATAAATCACGCAACTTAGCAGGCACACCACTATATTATAGCAACCCTTTAGCGTAAAGGTAAAAGTAAGGTTATAAGGAAAGTGAGGCTAGATATAATATTATAATATAATTAACTTAGGCTAGTAAATTAGGACACTTATAAGGAGAGCACCCCTAGTAAGCAGCGTAGCAGCAGGGAGGTTACCTAATTAATTATATATACACTAGACTTTATTATAGTTAGGCGTATAAGGTAGGGTAAATAATGCAGAATAAGGGCATTCCTAGATTTACCTTACTAAGGAATAAGTTTAACCTATAAGATAGGAAAGCTTTCCTAGAAACCTAATATAAAGCAGTAAGGCAATAGCAACCTAGCAGCGAGACTATAGTTAGAGACTATAATTAAGGGCAATTATAAGGAAAGGGGGGGTATTTTATTATAGCTATTTCCTACTATTAGCAACTATAGAGTTAAAGGGCGCAGACTAGCTTATTATGCCAATGAGGGCATAAGGGAATAAGGTATGTAGTGCCCTCGCTATGACTTAGCGGCGCGCTAAGGGGGCATATAAAAGAGAGAACGCGCACATTTATATAATAGGGCAGAGATTTATACCTTCAAGCACTACCCCCTACCTAGCAGCTACGTCGCAGTGCACCTTCTGTGTCTCAGTCTTCACTCCACTAAGCAATATCCCATTACTAGCCTTGACACTAATAGTAGGGATCCTAGTTAGGTTATTAAAATAATAGTCTAGTACTAATGCTAATAGTAGAGATCCTAATTAAGTTATTAGAATAATAGTTTAGCACTAAAGCTAATAATAAAAAAATCTAGAATATTAAATAAAATATATTATAATTTAAGGCCTAATACCTAGCTTATAGCTGTTAATAGCTATAAGCTAGCTATAAGTAGTTAAACTTTTAAAGGTTTAAGTGTAGGTTGTCTTTCTATTTAAGAATTTAGCAATTTACATTGCTTATATACTAGATGGAAGTCACGTGCCCGCAGTTGCTGACAGCCGTCAGCTATTGTGTGCGGCTGCGCGCGGCTGTCAGAAATATAGGGACGGGGGACATTCCCCCTGACACACTATATAGTAGTATAATTTCTTAAGCTAAGCTACTATTAAAGCAATAGTTTTATAAAGGTAGTATAGGTTTTATATATTATTTAATTAAGCTATTTATTTATAATACTAAGGGTTTATTATATTATTTATATATAAATAAATATTATAAATAATATTATAATAAATAATAATTATTATAAACTAGCCTAAATAGCTTTTATAATTTAGTATTAATAAAGTTATTATTATTTATAAAAAAAAAGAGAAAACTACTATTTCTCTTTACTATATATATATTCTATATATAATATATATTTATAGGGTTTGCTCTATAGGTATAGTGGGTTACATTATATGCTCCTCTCCTACTCCGCTAAGGATCCAAGCCTCCAGCTCAAGTCTATCACAATAAAGTTAAAGCTATTAAGAAATATATAAATTTAAAGGTATTTTAAAATAAGCTTAGGGAGCTTAGCCTTAACTTTACTTTATCTTTAAAAAAAGGTTTAAAATAATATTTTATTATTATATTAAAGATTTATTAATACCTTAATAGCTTATAAGAAGTATATATTTTTATTAATAGTTTTTATTTTAAGCTATTTTATAAATTTAATTTAGGTATATTTTTTAAAGTTTATAAAGCTATTAATTATAATATATTATATTTACTAATACTTTATATTATTAATAAAGTAGTTATTAATATATACTACCTTAGCTATATCTCTAAAGAATATATAAAGGTTTATAATAAATATTATATATAAATTTAATAAAAAGTTTTAAAAGCTTTTATAAGTATTACCTTTATATATAAGTATTTTAAGTTAAGTTTTTATAAGTTTTATATATATAACAAGTTCTATAAATTTAAGGTAAGCTTATAGCTAAAAGGATATAATGTAATTAATATTAAAAGTATTAATAATACTTAGCTTATTATTTATATAGTTTTTTATAAGGTTAACTTTTTTAAAAAATCTTTAAAGTACCTTAAAATTCTTATACTTTTAAGCTATATAAATAGCTTATAATAACTAAGCTACTTTCTTAATTTTTTTATTAAAAGTTATTTTTTATTAGTTTTTTATTTATTTATATAAATAAAATTAAGGTTTATAATTATTAAGTATCTCTTTCTTTAAATAATATTTAATAAGTAATTTACCTTTTATAAATATATAATAAGGTTATAACTAATTAAATAAGTAAGTTTTTTAATAAATATTTTAATTTAATTAATAGTTTATTATTTTTAAAGAAAAAAAAGATTTAATTATTAAAACTAATAATAAAAAATAGCTTAGTAAATAAAAGACTAAAATATAAAGTATATATAATAATATAGCTACTAAGTAAGGGGTAGTGCTTAAAGGTATAAATCTTTACTCTCTTATATAAATATTCTCTCTCTCTCTTTTATATACCCCCCTTAGTACACTACTTAGTTATAGTAAGGCCGTTATATACCTTATTCCTTTACGCCTACCTTAGCCCCTTTAAGGCCATCCACACGTTCGCAGCGGGGCAGCCATAATCGTGGGAGGCTATAAAAGTATCCAAGTCTTTAGCTTAAATCTATTACAGTTTTAAATATTTAAAAAAAATATACTTATTTTTTTAGTATTTATAATATTAAATATTATTAAAAGTTTTATTATTTAAAAAGTTAGAATTATATTATTTTTAGCTTATTATAAAAAAATATAACTTTTATTACTTATACTTTATTAAGCTTAAATATTTTTAATTATATCATATTTTTTATTAATAATATTTATTTTTTAATTTTATTTTTAAAAATAATTTTAATTTTATAAAAATTTTTAATTTAATATTTGTTGGTATTCCTTAGGATACTAGTGATTCTCTAAGGAATACTAGGTGGATCTGAGACTCAGTGACAATATAGGGTCTAGGAAGGTATTCGCAAAAAGGTCTAATTTCTATCCTAATCAGTGCTATCTAAAGGGGCATTTTATAGCTAGCGTTAAGGCCACGAAAATGCCGTCGGATTCCGCAGTGAAAACTCTGCACACACACAGACTAATTAGAAGAGTTGGATTCCGCGGCTAATATAGCTGCGAATCTAGCTCTTCCTAGCTATGCCACGTTATTATAAAATGCAGCGATTTTAACACTTAGAATTCTCTCTTTTGTAGAAAAAGAGGAATCGCTCATAAGTTATGCGAAAATCTACCTAAAAACCACAGTTAATCATCTAATTAAATAATTAACAAGAATAAGAATCCTATCTTATATCCCTAGTATTTCTCCTCTCTCCTATATGCTTCCTCCTTCTTCTCTATATGCTTTACCCGTCCCTTTATATAGATTATAGCCTTATTCCTATTAATAAAGGTCTTAAGGGCTCGATTTAGTAATGATTTTATTATAGTATTAGTAATGTTGTTATTACTATTAATCCACCTAATTTCCTTAATTTCCTGCCTTTTATATAATTATTATAGTACTATAATATTAATTATTAGTCTCTTTTCTTTTATAGTGCCTAACCTTACAATACACTTATATAATAAAAGAGAATCTATATAGATAATTATTAGTATTAGTGGAATTTATAGCTTTTATATAATAGTCTATAGTGTTATGCTAATTATATAGGCAATATCTACGCCTTAGACTATTGTGTATAGCTTAGAGGCAAGAGCACTCTTTATAACTCTTTTACTTTTTGTAGAGCTATACATTACAATATTGCTTTTTAGTATAAAATCTAATCTAATTCCCGCCTCTTTAATACTAAGGATAATTATATATCCTAGTTGCAAGCTAAGGTCTTTATTATTTACAAAGAAACTATCTATAAAGACATATAAAGCTATAGCGGTAAGATTAAGCAGAATATACCTTAATCCACAGTTATAATGCTATATTTACTACTAAATCCTTCTATTTAGATAATTTACATTAGATTTATTAGGATTCTAGACTTATATAGTAACAGAGAGGTTAAATACAGCCTCTAGTTAACAAACTAACAATATATACGCCCCTTGCGCTCTTTATTTAATATATTATTGCTTTATAGTTAGCTTATTAGGTTTAATAACCTTAAGCTTCTTACTTTACCCTTTTTAGTAGAGTTTAATATAATTTCTATTAAATTTATATAAGATACACCTATTAAAAATAAAGGGTTTAGTTAGCGTTAAGATTTGTTTAGGTTTCGCTGTAAATCCTACCTTCTTTAATTCTAATTTCTCTATCTCTAAAAACTTTACATTACTAAGACTAAGGGTATTATCTATTTATATACTAATTACACTAAAGCATTTAATTATATTAAATGCTATTAAGAAACATAGGTTATACGTAGAAGTAATTATTATTAGCTTCTTACAGTAGTAGCAAAAATAGGTTACTTATTAATGCATGCTAGCTTTAGTAATACTATAAAGGGGCTTTATAACTTCTATTATAGTATCCTTTAGGTATAAATATGCAATTTATATTAGTAATTTAGCAATAATTAAGCAATTTAGCGTCGTTTCTAATTAAATGTACGCTTATGTAATATCCTATAACTATAAAAAAATATAATCTTTTGCTAGGGAAGGTGCTAATACAATAATAAGCCTTTAGCTTACTTATTAAATTGTTAGGGATTATATCAGAATCCATGCCTTTTCTACGTTACTATAGCCTTATATTACTAGCCTTAATTTCTTATATAGCTTATCTATGCCTTTCCCTTTAATTTCCCTTACTATTTAAGAGTAAAAGAGGCGCTAATTACCGTGCTCTTCCTTATTAAATATAATAAATTTAAAGATATCTCTTACTAGTAAAGTATTGATTTCCTTTTAATTAAATGCTTTAAATAGTTATCCCTTAGTAGTAATCTTTCCCTACCTATATAGATTAACTACTAGCTTCTAGTTACCTTTCTTTTTTTTAGTAAGGAAACTTATAGTACTAAGTTCCTTATTATTTTAATTAAAATCTTTAGCATAATTTAGGATAAGGGGGTGCTTTCTAGGTCTTCTATATCCTTATTATAGTGGTTCTTATAGTAATTAACCCTTATTTGCATTAGTATTCTCTATATTATTTTCCTTGTCTTTATTATTAATTTCTTCTATATTTATAGGCTCTTTTACATTATAGTAGTATAGCTTTACTACTATTAAGCGGAATTTTATAGGTCTATAGGGTAATTCCATAGTATAGGTCTTATAATTAAATAATAGCAATTTATAAGAACTATACTAACCTCCTTTCTTATACTAAATGCAGACTTCTAATTATAGTAGCAGTGAGTGCAATAAAAGGGTATTTAGACTATTCTATATATTAAGGGCATTAAAGACTTGCCTTTATGCAAGGCAACGCTAAGCTTTATTAATAGCTTTCTATAGTAAAGCAGCCTTTTACACCACTAAAAGACTTAAAGGGGAATTATATAATATCTATAGATATACCCTAAATATAAGTAAAGTTAGCATAAGGCTATTAGGTTTAGTAGAGTTATTAATAGCTTTAATAGCTATTTATAGTCTTTAGGAAGGGCTAAGGAGGTCTCCTACCTTATTCTTAATAATATTATATACTCTTTAGAGGGGGGTATAATATCTCTTAACCTTTCCAATGCTATAGTGTGCCTTAATAGGAACCTCTTCTGTGTTAATAGCTATTTAGCATGTAATATACTAGAATTCTATAGAAGCAAAGTTCTTTCTAGTATTATAAATAATGTTATCTAGGGGACCTAAATAAGTATTAATTTAGCACTCTTTTAATGCATTCTATATATCTTAGGCCTTTTGCTTCTAGGGCTTAAGGAAGCGTATAGCTTAGAATATAGTTGCTACGTTAATAATGTATAGTATAGGTTTATTGTTAATTTAGAGGATATTAATAATAATTTTATAGTTAAAGTCTATATTGTCTTTTAGTGTAAACTTAAATTATCCTAGGGCTTTACTATAAAGTTAGTATTAATGGTATTTATAGGAGAGTTTTTTAATAATTCTACTAGTTACTAATTTACTAGCTCTTTATAGTAGCTTTATAAGTTTAGTAACTAAGGGATAGCTAAAATATTAGTGTAATTAACGTATTTTAGCCTCTAAGAGGTAGAAGGCAGTAGCTTCGTTAGGCTATAGAATCCACTAAGGGTGTCCCTATTTCTATATAATTAGGACCTTCTTTATACCTTAAATTAGTATATTTTTAAGGTTATTAAGCTTTATATTTATCTAATCTATATTAGAAATATAGAATAGAAAGGGAGTAGCTATGTTAAGAATATAGAATTTAATAGTTCTAAAGGTAGTAGGAATATATAAGATTTCTAAAGAAATTGCTAAACCTATGCTAAAGTTAACTATATATTAGCTAGTAGGCTTAATCTTTAGATATAGTATAATTCTTTACAAAGCCGTGGCTTATAGTACTCCTACTATAGAAATCCCTACTGCTCTAGTATCTAGCATAATTCCGTAGAAAATATTACTAAAATATTAGTTATTTAAGATAAAGCAATCTATTTTAAGGGTTTCCTTCTATATTATAGGGGTTATGCTAGATAATTTATAAGCGGTTATATTATTCTTAAGCATATATAAAAGGGATTAGGCTTAAGAAGAGGTTAATTTCTTATAGAAATCTATCTAATTAAATAGTTTAGATAGATTTAGTGGCAAATGTATAAGAAATTATATAAATGTTAGCTTAGGGGTTATGGTATTACTTATTAGTGTAGTAATATAGGCATTTAATGCCTCTTAAGCTAGGTGCTTATCTTCCTTAGTGTTAGTTACCTTAGGTTTTCCCTTATATTTAAAGAGAAATGCATTAAAGCTATGTTTAAAGGGAATTCCCTTATAGTTCTTGCTCTTTTACTAGGAATCCTTAGCTTTCTACTATTTCTGTTTTGTGTAGGATATTAACTAATATTCTGCTTATTAATATATAAAACATTTATATAGAAAGCGCGATTTTTATAGTAATTAGCCACTAAGGCGCTAATTAGATAGTTGTTTATATTGCTAATTAGTAAACATTGTTTTGTTGTTATCTTCCGTTGCATTTAGTGTAGAAGATAGCTATTATAATGTTTTAATTAATTTGTTAGCACATAAGTATTTATAAAGGTCTCTAATAACTCCTTTATAAGTTAAAGCAAGGTTAAATATAGCAAGCTTACATTTAGAAACACTACTAATAGCGGCAATAAGCTATTGCTAGAGCTCTATATTTACTGTAAAAGCATTAAAGATTCTATAATAAATACAGTAAAGTTATTCTAGCATTTAGTTAAGGCATTAAAGCTTAGTCTTTTTAGGGTTATTAGTAATAACCTTCTAAAGGGAAATACTATTCTATTTAATACAATAAAACTGCTAATTACTCTTAGTTTTAAAGTAATTCTTAATAGCATTAGTAAGGTTATGGATTATTAATCCTTTTCTAGTAAGTTTATTAAAATAGTAGGTAAGAGCATTCTCTTTTAGTATAATTAGAAAAGCTCTTGCCTATAATGTCTATAGAACGTTGTTTTATATACATTAATCTTTAAAGATGTTTATCTTTAAAATAATAAAGTTATATAGTTTCCCGCTATATTTTTTATTAATTATATAGCTTTTGTTAATTTCTTTAAGAATGCAGTGGATTTAGTTAGGGGTTAGGTCTATTAGTAGTGTTAACCCCTTTAGTGGTTTTACCTAGGCTTTCTGTATTAGTAAGTCTAGTGACTTAGATTCCTTATAAATCTATTAATTAATTAATTAGGAATTATTAATAATGCTTCTTGCTTATAGGGGAATAGGAATTTGCAGTTAGTATTATATAGATTAACTAGGGAACCAGCGTTTAATCTGCTCTTCTAATGCGTTAATAAGAGTGGTAAGAGAAGTAGTATATTACAAACCTCTTATTAATGAAATTAGTATACTATTAGTAAGAAGGAAATTCTATAAGTCCTTTTATAATATTGTTAGAATTCGTTAAAAATTATTAGTAGTTTAACCTTTAAAGTCTTTATAAAGAGCATTAAAGAGTTAGAGGTTTTTCTACTTTAAAATATTATACTAATAGAGGATAAAAGCAGCCTAATTATTAATATACTGCTAATCCTTATGTTTTTCTAGTATATTATCCTAGTATATTTTCTATTCTAAGGTAAGAATATCTATATATTTGCGTATAATCTTAGGAAGGGAATTTAGTAACACCCGCAATAAAGCGGTATTAGGGGCACTTTATATAAGATTCCTTAATGAATCTTAGAATTCCTCATTACTTCCGTGTAAAGACATCCTTATAATTAGATATTCTGTATAGTTTTTAACTGGCTTTGGTTGAGATTTAGCGTTCTAGTTTTGTAATCCTTATATAAGCTTTAGTATAACAAAGGGTTAGTTAGTAAGATAAACAAAGGTTTTCCTATAGATAACGGTGTAAATTATAAAGAATTCTATATTTTAGAAGGTTAATACTAGCTAAACTAGCAAAGGAATCTATTTCTATTATAAGAAAGCTGCGTTTTTAGAAGTCTAATACTAGCTAAACTAGCAAAGGAATCTATCTTCTTTTAGCACAAATTCTCCCTATAAGCGTAATAGGAGTTCTATCTCTTCTAAGTAAATCCTTATAAATCTATAGGATAATGTATCCTAAGGATAGATATAACCCACTAATTAGTATTAGTATTCCTTAGAATACTAGTAATTCTCTAAGGAATACAAGGTGGATCTAAGACTTAGTAACAACATAGGGTCTAGGAAGGTATTCGCAAAAAGGTCTGATTTCTATCCTAATTAGTGCTATCTAAAGGGGCATTTTATAGCTAGCGTTAAGGCTACGAAAATGCCATCGGATTCCGCGGTGAAAACTCTGCACACACGCGGACCAATCAGAAGAGTCAGATTCCGCGGCTAATGTGGCCGCGAATCCGGCTCTTCCCGGCTGTGCCACGTTGTCATAGAATGCAGCGATTCCAACAATATTTATTTTTTAATAATAAAGTTAAAGTTATTAAAAAATATATAAATTTAAAGATATTTTAAAATAAGCTTAAAAAGCTTAGCTTTAACTTTATTTAATTTTTAAAAAAAGATTTAAAATAATATTTAATTATTTTATTAAAAATGTATTAATATTTTATTAGTTTTTAAATAATATATATTTTTATTAATAGTTTTTATTTTACATTACTTTATAAATTTAATTTAAATATATTTTATAAAATTTATAAAGCTATTAATAATAATATATTATATTTATTAATACTTTATATTATTAATAAAGTAATTATAAGTATATATTATTTTAATTATATTATTAAAAAATATATAAAGGTTTATAATAAATATTATATATAAATTTAATAAAAAGTTTTAAAAGCTTTTATAAATATTATTTTTATATATAAGTATTTTAAATTAAGCTTTTATAAGTTTTATATATATAAAAAATATTATAAATATAAAATAAATTTATAGCTTAAAAGTTATAATATAATTAATATTAAAAATATTAATAATATTTAGCTTATTATTTATATAGTTTTTTATAAAATTAATTTTTTTAAAGGATTTTTAAAGTACTTTAAGGTTTTTATATTTATAAGCTATATAAATAGCTTATAATAACTAAATTATTTTCTTAATTATTTTATTAAAAGTAATTCTTTTATTAATTCTTTATTTATTTATATAAATAAAATTAAGGTTTATAATTATAAAGTATTTTTTTAATTATATTTAATAAGTAATTTACCTTTTATAAAACTATAGCAAAGTTATAGCTAGCTAAATAAGTAATTCTTTTAATAAATATTTTAATTTAGTTAATAGTTTATTATTTTTTAAAATAAAAAACTTAGTTATTAAAGTTAATTATAAAAAATAACTTATTAAAATAAAAACTAAAATATAAAGTATATATAGTAATATAGCTATTAAATAAGGAATAGTACTTAAAGGTATAAATCTTTACTCTCTTATATAAATATTCTTTTTCTTTTTTTTATATACCCTTTTAGTATACTACTAAGTTATAGTAAGGCTATTATATGCCTTATTCCTTCACACCTACCTTAGCCCCTTTAAGGCCATCCACACGTTCGCCGCATGGGCGGCTATGATCGTGGGTGGCTATGACACGTGGATCACAGCCTTAAGCACTATACGTAAAAGAGCATACACATTACCTATTGTGACGGGGGGAAAAAGAACATACACCACACACCTAAAAGTGAAGGGTATACACACAACTAAAGCTATCCCTATCGTATTCTGGATTTCTTATATATATAGATTTAGCTCTAAGTTATTAAGGCTATATAGAAGAGAGATAATTAAATAGCTCTTTATTTAATTAAATAGTTTAAGTTATTAAAGAATAAAATAATAATAATCTTAAAATAAAATATAAATAATTATACTATAATAGTAATTAAAATTATAATAATTAATAGTATTATAATAATAAGTACTTTTATACCTATACCTTAGAAAAAAAAATAAGAAATAAATAATTTTTTTAACTATTTAAGGACTTAGAATTTATTTATATTATTTAATAAAATAGTTTAATTATATTATATTAAAGTTTTATTTCTTTAGTTACTATAATACTTTCTTTTAAATAACTATAGTTTATATTTCTTTTTTTATAATATAATACCTTTTTAAGCTTATAGTAAAATAAAAACTACTATAAGCTAATAAAAATAATAATAATAAAACTTAAATAAAATAATAATTTTATAATTAAATAATTTTATAGTATTTTTTAATTTAAACTTATTTTTTTAGGTTTCTTTAATAACTTAGGTATTATTAAACTTCCTTATATTTTATAATTATTATATACTTTCTTTAGTATAATTATTTAACTATTAATTATATTATAATATTACTAAGCCTTTTTTATATAAAAATCTATACCTTACTTATTTTTTTTTAACTATATTTTATACTTTAATTATAATTTTCTTTTAAGCTTTATAATAAATTAGCTTTAAAGAAATAATTAATAAGTATATATTAAAAAAAAAAGAAAAAAGTAAAATATTATATTAAGAGATTTTCTTATTATATAGTTTTAATAGTAAACTTATTATAATAATATAAGTAATAAGCTTAAGGCTAATATCTTTTATTACTACTATTAGTATATAATAAATTATATTTTATTTTTTACTTTTTAATTTATTAAATAAATTAAATTATAGTTATTTATTATAATTAGTATTATATAGCTTTTAAAGTAATATAGCCTTTACTCTAGCCTTCTTTTAAATATATTAAATAATATTATTATTTAGTTCTTATTAAGCTTTCTTTATAAATTTCTTTTAATATTATTATTAAAAAGCTTTTTTTTATTTATATAAGCTATTAAATAAAGGAGTAAAAATTATAAAAATTTCTATAAGAATATTAAAAAATAATATACTATACTTATATTATTTATAGGCTTTTTGAAAAAATTAAATAAGCTTTTTTAAAAGTATAAGTATTATTAACTTATTACTTTATTTAAAAGTAAAAAATAATTATAATAAAAGTAAATATTATAATACTTAAAGTAATAATAATAATTAACTAAAGAAAAAGAGTATATTTTAATTAAATAATTAAAATAAAATAAATACTAAAGTAAAAGGTTAACTTATTTTTTAAAGAATTATAATTATTTTAAGCTTTTATTTTTTATAAATTCATTAGCTAAAAATAATACTATTAATAACTTAAGATTTAGAGTAAAGTAAAAGGGTTAGGAATTAGTAAGAATTCTATAACCTTATATTATAGAATTATATTCACTTAAAATTATATATGTTGGAATCGCTGCATTCTATAACAACGTGGCATAGCCGGGAAGAGCTGGATTCGCAGCTACATTAGCTGCGGAATCCGACTCTTCTGATTGGTCCGTGTGTGCAGAGTTTTCACTGCGGAATCCAATAGCATTTTCATAGCCTTAACGCTAGCTATAAATTGCCTCTTTAGATAGCACTAATTAGAATAGAATTAGACCTTTTTATAAATACCTTCCTAGACCCTATATTATGTTACTAAGTCTTAGATCTACCTAGTATTCCTTAGAGAATTACTAGTATCCTAAGGAATATTAACACTAATTAGTGGGTTATATTTATCCTTAGAATATATAATTCTATAGATTTATAAGGATTTACTTAAAAGAGATAGAACTTCTATTATACTTATAGGGAGAATTTATACTAAAAGAAGATAAATTTCTTTGCTAGTTTAGCTAATATTAAACTTCTAAAAACGCAGCTTTCTTATAATAAAAATAGATTCCTTTACTAGTTTAGCTAGTATTAACCTTCTAAAATATAGAATTTATTATAATTTATACTATTATTTATAGGAAAACCCTTATTTATCTTACTAACTAACCCTTTATTATACTAAAGCTTATATAGAGATTATAAGACTAGAACGCTAAATCTTAACTAAAGCTAGTTAAAAACTATATAGAATATTTAATTATAAAGATATCTTTACATAGAAGTAATAAGGAATTCTAAGATTTATTAAGGAATCCTACCTAAGGTAATTCTAACATTACTATATTATAAGTGTTACTAAATTCCCTCCCTAAGATTATATATAAATATATAGATATTCTTACCTTAGAATAGAAAATATACTAGGATAATATACTAAAAAAACATAAGGATTAGCAGTATATTAATAATTAGGCTGCTTTTATTCTTTACTAGTATAATATTTTAAAGTAAAAAAACCTCTAACTCTTTAATGCTCTCTATAAAGACTTTAAAGGTTAGACTACTAACGATTTTTAATAAATTCTAATAATGTTATAAAAAAACTTATAGAATTTCCTTTTTACTAATAGTGTACTAATTTTATTAATAAGAGGTTTATAATATACTACTTTCCTTACTACTCTTATTAATACATTAGAAGAGTAAATTAAACACTAGTTCCCTAGTTAATTTATATAATACTAACTGTAAATTCCTATTCCCCTATAAATAAGAAGCATTATTAATAATTCCTAATTAATTAATTAATAGATTTATAAGAAATCTAAGTTACTAGACTTACTAATATAAAAAGCCTAGGTAAAACCACTAAAGGGGTTAACACTACTAATAGATCTAACCCCTAACTAAATCCACTATATTTTTAAAGAAATTAATAAAAGCTATATAATTAATAAGAAATATAGTAGGAAACTATATAACTTTATTATTTTAAAAATAAATATTTTTAAAGATTAATATATATAAAACAATATTCTATAGACATTATAGGCAAGAGCTTTTTTAATTATACTAAAAAAGAATACTCTTACCTACTATCTTAATAAACTTACTAGAAAAGGATTAATAATTTATAACCTTACTAATACTATTAGGAATTACTTTAAAACTAAGAGCAATTAGTAGTTCTATTGCATTAAATAAAATAGCATTTCCCTTTAAAAGGTTATTGCTAATAACCCTAAGAAGACTAAGCTTTAATGCCTTAACTAAATACTAAAATAACTTCGCTATATCTATTATAGAATCTTTAATGCTTTTATAGTAAATATAGAGCTCTAGCAATAGCTTATTACCGCTATTAATAGTGTTTCTAAATATAAGCTTACTATATTTAACCTTACTCTAACTTATAAAGAAGTTATTAAAGACCTCTATAAATACTTATACACTAATAAATTAATTAAAATATTATAATAGCTATCTTCTACACTAAATATAATAAAAGATAACAATAAAACAATATTTACTAATTAGTAATATAAATAACTATTTAATTAGCGCCCTAGTGGCTAATTACTATAAAAATTATGCTTTCTATATAAATATTTTATATATTAATAAGCAGGATATTAGTTAATATTCTATATAAAATAGAAATAATAGAAAGCTAAGGATTCTTAGTAGAAGAGTAAGAACTATAAGGGAATTCCCTCTAAATATAGCTTTAATATATTTCTCTTTAAATATAAGGGAAAACCTAAGGTAACTAACACTAAGGAAGATAAGCACCTAGCTTAGAAGGCATTAAACGCCTATATTACTACACTAATAAGTAATACCACAACCCCTAAGCTAATATTTATATAATTTCTTATATATTTACTACTAAATCTATTTAAACTATTTAATTAAATAGATTTCTATAAGAAATTAATCTCTTTTTAAGCCTAATCCCTTTTATATACACTTAAGAATAATATAACCACTTATAAATTATCTAGCATAACCTCTATAATATAGGAAAAAACCCTTAAAATAAATTACTTTATTTTAAATAACTAATATTCTAGTAATATTTTCTATAGAATTATACTAAATATAGAAGTAGTAGGGATTTCTATAGTAGAAGCACTATAAGCTATAGCTTTATAAAGGATTATACTATATCTAAAGATTAAGCCTACTAGCTAATGTATAGTTAACTTTAGCATAGGTTTAGCGATTTCTTTAGGAATCTTATATATTCCTACTACCTTTAGAACTATTAAATTCTATATTTTTAATATAGCTACTCCCTTTTTATTCTATATTTCTAATATAGATTAAATAAATA
>SRPW01000301.1:0-25977 GCA_018360225.1 Claviceps pusilla | reverse complement strand
AGCAGTGGATCTGTACGTGCACGCTCACTAAGCCCACTACCTTAGTAAGCTGTGCTCTATAGCACCCACCTCCATTATTTCTAATAATTATATATATAAGACTATATAGGGTAAGGTTCTAAGTAGTTAATATAGCGTTCCTATATAGCTCCTAATAGCGCTAGGTATAATTATTTACTCTCCTTATACTAACTAGATATATAGTAGCTATACCTTAAGGGCAATATATAGTATATAGCTATATAGCTAAATTTAAAGCATTTAAAGCATTATTAAGGATAGATAGTATTATTATAGGGCTTAGCTTTAAATATCTTTACTTTATAAATAATTCTAATATAATATAGCCTATTTACTATATTAACTTTATTAATAGTAATAATTAAGGGGGATTAAATTATAGTGCTATATAGCTTTTATACTATAACCTTTACTAAACCCTACCTATTAGCTATAATTATATTTTAAAGGATATTATCCTTCTTTTAGTTCTATATATAGTATATAAGAAAGCCCTTAATAATAATACTAAATATATATTAGTTTAGTATTACTTTTAAACTAAAAGCAGTGCTAACCTAAGCTATATTATTAGTATAAGGCTTTACTATATCTTAAAATATAATTATAGTATTACTACTATAAAGGTAATGCATTACTATAGCAATATTAGTACTAATAGCTTAGTTAATAGTAGTAATAGTTTTTTTAAGTAAGTAGTTTTATATAGCTTTAGCTATTATACTACTTTTAATAATAGTTTTATAATAAATATAAAGTAATACTGCTATTATTATAGCCTAAATTTATTAAATAAATAGTTAAGTAATGCCTTTAGTAGTAATACTAGCCTAGCTTAAGGCTATTATATTCCTAGCGCTAATAGCTTTCTTTACTACTTATTTAATAACTTCTTCTAAGTTTTTAACTATAATAGGCTTATTAAGTAATAGTAAGGTTAATGTTAATGCTTTAGTATAGGTCTAAGGCATAAGGAGGCTATATTAAGCATGCATTAAGGCTGTATTATTAATGTAAAGGATAATATTTTATACACTCTTTAGCACTATAGCTAGTATAAGTTTAGCTATTTTATTATATTTAATAGTTAGGTAGTTTAGTATTTACTTATATATAGATAGTAATATAAAAGTAACTTAAGGTACTATTAATATAAAGCTACTCTATCCTATAAGTAAGTAGTAATAGCTTTATATAAGGCTATAATTCCTACTATTAATATTTATTAGCATTGCCTTATCTACTACACCTATACTTTAGCACTAATACGCTATTAAAGATAGAGTAAAACAGATATAGCAATTCTTTTTCTACACTTTTTAAGAGATTTAGAGTTAGTTCTGCGTCGCTACTGCGGTGCAGGCGAATTCGCAAAAAGTTTTTTTCTATAACTCTAAGGTATTGCTAGTGTTAAGGTATATTATATAATAGTACTTAAAATAAGTCTAGTAAGCTACTATTAGGATTTTATTATAAATAAATATAATAATTAGTTGATTCTTAATAAGGAGGTAAAGCATTAGTATTTTCTTAATAAAATAAGTTCTTAAAGTTAGCTAGTTTATATAATAAAGAGAAAAGATTCTTATCCTTCTCTAAGGCTATTAGGTTTATTATAAATATAAAAATAATATTAATTTTCTATAAACTTATAAATATACTACTACTTATTTTATTTAATTAAAGTATATAATAATCTAATTTAGTATATATTAATTCTATAATAATAATTATTAGTAAGTCTACCCCTTAAGTATTTAAGGTATAAGTCTTTAAGTTATTCTACATATAAATAATAAAAAGGCATTTAATAGTATATAATATAATATTATTTTAAGCTATTTATAGTGCCTTTAAAATATAGTTTTATAAAAGACTTAAAATTATATAAGCTATTATAAAGAATAATTATTTATTTAGATTAGTATTAAATTAAATAAAATATATAATCCTTAAGTATTAAAAAGCATTAGTATAGCTATATTATCTAACTGTTATAATAGTAATAAAGGTATATAGTTAGGGTAAAGTAATATACTAAAGGCCTAACCTTTAAACTATACTTTTACTTATAGTAATATAGCTATTATAACTATTCTTTACTTAAGTATTAATAAACCTGAAACTATTATATAAAAAGAAAGAAAAAATAATACTTTTTTATATAATATTCTATCTTTTTATAAATATTTAAGCTATTACTATTATAAATATAATATAAGCTAACATTATTAATTTATATTTTATTATTAAAACTTATATAGTAAAGCTTTTTTTTTAATTTAAAGTTATTATTATTACTTAATACCTTTTTATTAAAGGTATTTAAAGCTTTTAAATTTAATTTCTTTATTAAGTAATAAGTAGAAAGCTATATATAATCTTAAATAAAGTAACTATTACTACTATAATATAAATACTAATAAATAGCTTTATAATACTTAATAATATTCTATAATACCTAGGTTACCTAAATTATACCTTTAGTGTCCTTAAATTAAATACTTAGCTTACCTTTACTAAAGGATTTATAACTTTATTTAAAACCTAAAAAGCTAATAAAATTAATATTTATTATAGTTATATCTTTATTTTAATTATACTTAATATAAAGGTAGTAATAAGCCTTAATATATTCTTTAATTTAATATAAGTTAATATTTAAAGTAATACTATAGTATTATATAACTATAGTATAATAGTTAAAATAAAGAATATTATAATTAATATTATAATTCTTTATTTACTTATTAAGTTCTACTTAAAGCTATATAAGCTTTATTATATTTATTTATATACTTTTTTTTATAATATATAGCTTTTATTTAAAGTAAATTAAGAAATTCATAAACTATTTATTTAAATATTATTTAAATTAGTTTAACTTTATAACTATATACTTTTTTTAATAAAGGTTTATAAATATAATATTAAGGTATTTAAAGAAATAGCTTAATATATATTAATAATTATTACTAAACTTAAAAATAAAGCTACTTATACTTAAATTTTAAGTAATAGGTTTTAATAAATAAAAAGCTATTTATTATAATTAATATTAATAAAGTTTAAGTTAGCCTTTAGCTTATATATTATAAAGCTTTACTAAGCTTAAAATAAAGCCTTATTTTTATTATATAGATTCTTTATTAAAAGTAGCTTATATTTAAGTTATTTTTAATTAGTATATATTGAAGTATTTATATAAAATACTTAGTATACTAAGGCTATATAGTAGTATAATTCCTTAAGCTAAGCTACTATTAAAGTAATTATTTTATAAAAGTAGTATAAGTTTTATATATTACTTAATTAAGCTACTTATTTATAATACTAAGAATTTATTATATTATCTATATAAAAATAAATATTATAAGTAATATTATAATAAATAATAATTATTATAAACTAGCTTAAATAATAACTATAATTTAATATTAATAAAGTTATTATTATTTATAAAAAAAAGGAAAGACTATTATTTTCCTTTATTATATACTTATTCTATATATAATATATATTTATAGAGTTTACCCTATAAATATAGTAGGTTACCTTATATGCTCCTCTCCTACTCCGCTAAGGATCCAAGCCTCTAGCTCAAATCCATTACAGTATATTTCTTCTTTTAGTTTTTATTTTAAAGATATCTACCTTTAGAAATTCCTTTAAAACTTAAGCTCTAAAATCCTAATTTCTTTAGAAAAAAAGCTTTATAGCAAAGTTCTTTATAAAAATTTACTATATAAAAATCTATTTTTCTTAAATTTTTAACGTTTAATTAAAAATTATTTAAAATTAAAAATAAAAAAATTCTAAGGCTAAGGGAAAGCTTAGGGACTCTTTTAACTATTAGGTTTAAAAAGGAGCCCTTAGAGTACTCCTTTAAAAAATATAAAAAAAGTTCTCTTTTTAGTTAATTTTCCCCTTTAAGGAATTATTCCCTATAAGGGTCCAAGGGGCACTTAGATCCCCCTTTAAAGAGTTATTTACTATATTTTAAGGAATATTATAAACGCTTTTAGCCTAGTTTTAATAAATAAAAATAATCTTTTTACTCTTTAAATAAAAATATTTAGAGAAGCTACTATAGTTTATAAAATTTAGGTTATAGGGTTCTTTAGGCAAAGGGTAATCTATAGTTATAGAATTTCCCCAAAGCGTATTTTCTACTATAGGGCCTTTTTTCTTAGGTTACTTATACTAGGCCCCTTAAAAACTATAGGCCTCTTAGCTAGCTATTAGAGGTAGAGTTATAGAGAGTTTAGGGGGACTAATAAAAGGTTTTTTATTTACTAAGCCCTATAAATCCTCTATAAAATAAAATTTAAGTGCCTCTAACAGCATAGAATTAGGGGGTTTTATCCTAGAAATTAGGGGGACCCCCTCTGTATTCTTTAACTTTTTTAGCCTTTTTAGTGGCTGGAACAAACTTTATAGAGGGTTTTTCTGTGACCTCTATAGGGGGGCTAGCCTAGTAGCTAAAATAACCTATATAGTGCCCCTTAGAGCAGCTAGAAGGTAATTTTAGAAGGGGTGAATTAGAATCTTTAAGCTAGAAGAGAAATTTATGCTTTTAACATTTAATAGACTAATATAAGACCTATTAGCTAAAGACAACGAATTTTTAAATATAAATCCCCCTACTAAATAGTGCTTTAATTCACTAACTATATTTATATTTAATTTTGATAAATATAGTGTATTTTATAGAATTAAAGGCCTGTATTTATTAGGGTTTTACTAGTATAATACTAAGAATTTAGTCTTACTATATCCCTTAGGATAGATAGGACCCCCACTAGTGGTTATAGAGCTTGCCTTACCTTTTTTATAAGTAGTATAGCTTATAAAGCACTATTTGGGATTAACTAAGTGTATCATTAAGCCTATATTGTAAAGAAGGGAGTTTTTTATATTTTCTTTATAACTAAAGTTAAAGGCATTAAAAGAAGTTATTTTTTCTTCTTTTAAAAGCTTTTCTTCTTTAATACTAGAATTACTAAATAAAGAGCTAGAATTTTCACTAAAATTACTAGAACCCTCACTAGAATTGCTACTAACACTAGGGGTACTAGGTCTTTTATAGGGTTTTAGGGCTTTTAATAAAAGTTTAAAATTTCCTAGTATAAAGGTTCCTTCCTAACTTTTATTTTTATTATTCTTAGCCTTTTTAGAGGATTTATACCCTTTTTTACCCTTTTTCTTATAAGAATTAGGCTGAGAATTCCTCTTATTTTCTTTAAAAGAATTCTCTTTTTCTTTATTATTAAAAGGGTTTTTAAAGAACTTATTTTCTTTAATACCTCTATATATAGAATTTTCTAAGTAATAGCTCTATAATTTAAAGCTTTAGCTACTAAAGAGCTTTTACCTCCTTACTCTTTAAGTAATTTACTATTAAAAATTATAAATTTAGTACCTTTATAGAGTTCTCTAAAGCTCTAAAAGTTCTTATAAAAAATCTCTACCTTTTCACTTAGTAGAGAAAGGTAGATTTAAATGCCTATAAATATTAATTTACTTAATTTATAAGCTTTATAAAAACACTTACTATATTTAGCTTAGCTAGTAAATTATTAAATAGAATATTAAAGAACTTTTAAGAACCCTTAAAGCCTTAGAAAGTTAAGCTATAAAATTAATAGTATAGAGTACTTTATTATATTTTAGTACTTTAAGAATACTAGTAAATTAAAATACTATATACTTTTAAAAGGTTTCTTTACTCAAATATAATATTTTAAGGGCCTTTAGTATAGCTATCTCTTAAAAATATAAAAATTATTACTTAATTAAACTTACTAAGGTTCTTAGTAATACTAAGATTTCCTAAGAAATTAAGTATTTCTAATGCCTTGAATTAAATATTTAAGGCCTACTTTTACTAATTAAAATTTTCTAGCCTCTTTAGTTTAGCTTTCTCTAAAAAGCTATCAACTCTTTTATTAAACTCTTTAATAATAAAATTATTAAAGAAATTTAAAATATTAAAATTAAGGCTTTTTTAAGTTTTTTCTTATACTAGCTTAGCTATAGGTTCTTAAGCTATAGCTAAGATAGAGATAATAGTAGCTTCTAAAATTTCTGATTTTTTAAAAATATTAGAAATATTACAATTTTGCTATAAAATTTATTAATTTACATACTCTACCTATACCTACTCTAGGGTAGGGACCCTAGGTTATTATAACCTAAATCCCTAGCATTTATTTGTTTTCTTTAGAAAGAAAAAATCTTATATATACTACCTTGAAAGGTATAAGCTTATAAGGTCTTTTTTTATAGAAGATATAAATTTTCTATAATTTTCTTTTATTTTTAATAAAAGGGAAAAGCTTCTATATCTTTTTATTTCATAGGAGGAAAGACGTCTATTTTCTTTTTTAGAAAACATTCCCTCTTTTTATTTTTGAAAGAAATAAGAAATCTTCTATTTAATCTTTTATAGAAAGTAGTCTTCTAGATTATAGTAAATTTACTATATCTCTCTTCTTAATAAAAGTAGGAAATCTTCTATATCTTTATTTGTATAAAGCAAAGTCTTCTATAATTTTTATTTTATTTATAAGGAATTCTTATAAGGTAAAATATCCTATTTTTTTACTAATTCTATATTTTTATAAAAGTATGAATTCTTTTATATTATATTGTTTTCTATTTTATAAAAGAAAAAAGTTCTTTTTAATGAAATTATTTTCTTATAAAGAAAATAAGTAGCTCTTATACTCTTTATAAATATAGTAATATTTTTTATTATTATAAAACAATTTAGTAAATTTTCTAAATACTAATAGTTCTCTTTTGTTTAAGCTTATAATTTATTAAAAATAAAAAAAGTAAGTGCTATTAAGTATAGCGTACTGAAGTAGTAAGCTTAGTAAGTATTGTTGAAAATAATAGGGTTATTTACAGGGGATTCCTCACTATTAGTGCTGTAATCCAGCAAGTGTGCACGGGCATAGGCAGCATAACTATAGAAATCTAACCAAAGGTTACGTATATATAGGCTTACAGCTATAAGGTCCCTATAAATCCTTACTTTTTAACCTTTTTTACTTATTTTAATAGCTATATAGTTAGGCTAATAGCTACTAAGTAAGTTTAGTCTTTATATTAAATTTATAAAGTAATAATTAAAAGAATAAAAAAATAAATTAAAGAAAGTAACTAAGCTAGCTAATATCTACTTAATTAAAAAATTTAGCTACTTTATAGTATATATTTTTATTATTTTTAAAATTAAAAAAAATTATAGATAGTCTTAAAACTAAATTTTTTACTATTAAATTCTAAGCTTTTTTTTATATAAATATTTAAAAATTAGTTTTTTAATATTATATATTAATTTTTATTAAGTTAATGAATTATAAATATATTAATAGCTAATTTATATAGCTATACGTTTATTTTTCTATTTTTTATATAAATAAAATTTATAAAAAATATAAAGTAGCCTATAAAGCTTAATTAATAACTATAATTTATTAATAAAGTTAAAAGGTATATAAAGAAAGTAAAAAACCCTCTTATAGCTACTAACTATATAAATTATTAAAATTACTCTTATTAGCTATATATACTTTTAAAGATAAATACTAAATATAATTTATTAAATATTATTATTATAAATTCTTTAGTAAATTAAATAATATTAAAAGTAACATAAAAGCTTCTATATTTTAAAAAATATAGTTAACTATAGCTTACTATAATGTTCTACTCTATAGAGTAGTAAATCTATACATGCACGCTTACTAAGCCTACTACTTTAGTAAGCTGTTCTCTATAGAACCTATATCCTATATTTCTGATAAGTATATATATATAAATCTACTATTCTATAACGTAAAGTACTATAATAAGCTATAGGTTACTATATCTTATTAAATATAGAAGCTTTTATATTACTTTTAACATTATTTAAATTACTAAAGAATTTATAATGATAATATTTAATATACAACTTTATAAGTATATATAATTAATAAAAGTAATTTTAATAGTTTATATAATTAATAGCTATAAAAAGGTTTTTTACTTTCTTTTTTATATATTTATAAATATAATTAATAAGTTTTAGTTATTAAGTAAGCTTTATAAGCTTTTTTTTATTTTTTATAAAATTTATTTATATAAAAGAATAAAGAAACTTATAACTATATAAATTAGTTATTAATATACTTATTATTAGTTAACTTAATAAAAAGTAATATATAATACTAAGAAACTAATTTTTAAATATTTATATAAAAGAAAACTTAGAATTTAATAATAAAAAATTTAATTTTAAAACTTTTTATAAATTTCTTTTTATTAAAAAAATATATATTATAAAGTAGCTACTTCTTTTAATAAAGTAACTTTTAGCTAGCTTAGTTATATTCTTTAATTTAATTCTTTATATTTTTACTATTTAAATTTAACTTAAAGACTAAACCTACTTAGTAGCTATTAGCCTAACTATATAGCTATTAAAATAAATAAAAAAGGTTAAAAAGTAAGAATTTATAGAGACCTTATAGCTATAAGCCTATGCACACGTGACCTTTAGTTAGAATTCCATAGTTATGCCGCCTACACACGTGCACGCTTGCTGGCTTGCACTGGCTTGCAAAGCCCCCTAAAAAGTTGTTAAAAATACTGTTAAAAGTATATATGCCTTTGTAATTCTAATTCTATAGATCCGGATCCCACCTCTCTTTTTTCAACAAAAATATAAGGCCTAAGTTATTACTTACGGTTTTACATAAATAAAAGGCTTGAATTATATAAATATTTTTAGTACTATTAATATTCCCGCTAGCCAATAAATATTCTTAGCTATAGTAGCCTAGAAACACTAGAAAATAGAGTAATTATATACTATATAGGCTTTCCTTAATAGCTATCGAAATGAGATTATTTATATATAGATTTCTAAAAGATTTATTAAATTTCTTAAATTAAATCTATAACTAGCTAAGCTAGCTAAAATATTTAGCTATAAAGCTGCTAAGGACTTAGTTATTATACTAAGAAATCTTTATATAGCCAAAAGTAAATCTTTAAAGAGTAATAGTAAACTTTAACCTTAGTGCTTAAAACCCTAGGTTTTAATTATTTTATTTTTGTCCCCACTATATTCTATAAATTTAAGAAATACACTGTTATTATAATCTATATTAATTATTACCTTATTTAGTCTTATACACTAGCTAGCTTGAGCAATTTATGCTTAGCTATATCTAGAACCTCTACTCCTTATATTTTATTTAGTTATAAAAAAACCTTTATTAGAGTACCAATTAGCTAATTATATAATTAGTATTAATAAAGTTGAAATTAGCCTTTAACTTATATACTATAAAGCTTTACTAAGCCTAAAATAAAGCCTTATTTTTATTATAAAGGTTCTTTATTAAAAATAGCTTATACTTAAGTTATTTTTAATTTATATATATTAAAGTATTTATATAAAATACTTAATTTACTAAGGCTATATAATAATATAGTTTCCTAAGCTATACTATTATTAAAGTAATAGTTTTATAAAAGTAATATAAGTTTTATATATTACTTAATTAAGCTATTTATTTATAATACTAAGAATTTATTATATTATTTATATAAAAATAAATATTATAAGTAATATTAAAATAAATAATAATTATTATAAATTAGCTTAAATTATAATTATAATTTAATATTAATAAAGTTATTATTATTTATAAAAAAAAGAAAAAAACTACTATTTCTTTTTATTATATACTTATTTTATATATAATATATATTTATAGGGTTTACCTTATAAATATAGTAGGTTGCCTTATATACTTCTCTCCTGCTCTGCTAAGAATCTAAGCCTCTAGCTTAAATCCATTACAGTTAGTTAGTAAAGTTATAATATTATTTAATAATATTTTTTCATTTTAAAATTCTAGTTTATTGTTTATTATATTAATATTAAAAAATATACTAAAGTATAATCATTTTATATATTTACAGTGGGTACAGGTAATTCCGAACATTTTAAATAAGGGTCTAGCGAACTACACGTAACTGTATACGTTATTTCTTAGCACCCTCTTTATAGAATTACTTATAATTTTATAATCTTATAAAACTATTATTTAAAATATTATTTTTACTTTTATTTTTATTACTTTAGTATTAAATAAGTATAAAAATAAGCTTTAAAAAATAAGCTATAATTTTAGAAAATAGCTAACTTATTTATTTAATTTAAGCTATATAGAAAAATTCTTAAAAAAATTTACTTAATAGTTTTTATATTTTAAGTATATAATTTATACTATAAAAATATTTTTTTAAATTAAGAGTTATTATTTTAATAATTAAAAAGATTTTTTAAAAGGAAGTCTTTTTAAAGTATAAAATTATACTACTTTTTTATATATTTATAATGTTTTTATTTAATAAAATTATTTAGTTTTAACTTTATTATTAATTAGTTAATATACTAAAAATACTATAGTTAAAATTATAGTTTATTTAAAGCTAAAATTATAAAGAAACTATTACCTAAAGATGTGTGACTTCTTAAATAATGGGTTAACTCGAAAATGTTCGGAATTACCTCTAACCCACTGTAGTTATTATACTAATAAAAAGATACCTACTACACTATAGTAATTTATAGTATAATAGAAGTTTTTATAACGCTTTTAGTTATAAAGAAATACATTATATTATAAGAGAGAAAGCGCGTTTCACAGGTTACTTAATTCTACTTAATTACTACTAAAAAGCTATTAAAGAAAACTAGTGAACACCTACGTGTAGCCTTGCGGATACTAAAGGGATAAAGGTAAGGAAAATTTAATACTATACTTATATAGGACCCTAGCTAGAAAGTTAGTAAAAAACACTGCTAATACCTTATATAGACAGTATAAAGTAGCTGCCCTATAGTAATCCACATATATTTTATACTAGCTCCAGTCCTCTGCAAACTTTGCCGACTCTCGTGGATCACAGCCTAAGCTGCTGCTGCCCCAACAGCCTATTGAACACGCTGTTGGAAGGAACGCTCTAATAAGCTCCACAAATATGTTATGCGTAATAGCTACTTAGTAAGTAAGCGTGATTTTGTCCTAATGACCGTCCACTTCAAATGACGAATAGGGTATGCTAATGTGTTATCAATTGCCAAGTCCTCACTTATGAAATAACAATTCACGATAATATATTGTATCTGTATCAAAGATGAAAGAAAGACCCGCTCCACGAGCAAGATCAAGTACGTAGCTTGCATGTTTTAACTCGCCGGGTACACAGTCTCACAAATGCAACGATGTGTAGCCCGTCATTTTATATCAGGACTTGGCTCGGGAATTGCGTCAGCCGCCGTTCTTCAGCCTTTGGACTTACTTAAGACACGCGTTCAACAGTCCGGACGTTCCTCTTTATCTGCGTGCTGGAAAGACATACTGCGATCTCATCAAATCACTCGGAGCCTCTGGCGTGGGACAGTTCCTTCAACCCTGCGCACCGGACTTGGGTCGGCAATATATTTCACTTCGTTGAACGGTATTCGTCAACATCTGGAGCAAACGGGAACGCAAAATGCTTCATCTGCGCTTCCTGTATTGACCAGTTCGCAAAATCTAGCTTCAGGAGCAGCAGCTAGGACTTTCGCCGGTCTTGTTCTGATGCCACTTACTGTCATCAAGGTTCGACTTGAGTCAAGCTTGTACTCGTATTCATCAATGGGGTCCGCTGCCGCTGACATAAAACGACGTTATGGATTACGTGGATTCTTCTCAGGATACGGAGCAACCGCTATTCGGGATGCACCTTACGCGGGGTTGTATGTGTTATTCTATGAACTACTCAAAACTAAGCTTGGGTCATTAGCAGCCCCTACGTCGTCATCTTCTCGTATCGAGGCGCCCAGCATGACGGCGTCTGTAGCCAACTCGGTCAATTTTATTTCGGGAATTCTTGCCGGAGCAGCTTGCTCGGCGATATCAAACCCGTTCGATGCCGTGAAGACACGCATACAGTTGCAACCTGACCGATATCGAAATGTCGCGCAAGCGGGATGTAAAATGGTTGTTGAAGACGGATTCCGGTCATTATGGGATGGTTTAGGGCTTAGAATAAGCCGCAAGGCATTGAGTTCAGCGTTGGCTTGGACAGTCTATGAAGAGCTTATCCGCCGACTAAGTGTATCTCAGACAGCTTTCTACTAGATGGAGGCTACAGACAGCCTAAGGAAGGGTTGTTCGACTAGCTCACCTAAGAGTTGCTCCACTCTGCCTGCACAGGGCACGTGACTGATTCTTAGGTAAGCTCTAATTAATTGATTTATTTATTATTATACTCTAGTTAGGCTAGGCGTAATAGCTAGAACCTTAGCTACCAAAACTAAATAGGAAAAGCTCTAAAATAGAGAGAAAAACCTATATATAATCTTTTTTATTTACTATAATAAAACTATAGTAACCCTACTTTAGTTTTAACTATATAAAGGGTTATACTATTAGCTAAACTTAATTAGCTTTATAAGAAAGTATATTATATTTAAATTAAGTTAAAAAGAGTTAGTAAAGGTATAGTAAGGTAGTAAATTACTTATAAGAGTAGTTTATATATTACTATCAGTTAGTTTAATAGCTTAGGTTAAATATTATATTAGTTTCTTACTATTTTTACTAAACTATTACTTTACTTTTTTAAACCTTTTACTAGCTTTTATATTATTATAGTAATAGCTATACTAGCTGATAGCTAACTATTAATTATATAAGTAAAAAAGAGATAATCATAAAAGCTACTCTTTTCTCCTTATTTTTAATCTTTTCTCTTCCTTGTTTCTTTTTTATATATTACTTCTATTATAAGCATACCCCTATCTCTATCATCACAGCAGTACCCCTACGTCGCTAGCTCTAATTAATTAATAATTAATAATTAATTCATTAAACACTATATACTTATAATTATATATATGTAATTATATATGTATACCCCCTTAATATAAAATTCTACTTAAAGTAAAAATACTTAACTTAAGCATATTAGCTAGAATTCATAAAATAAACTAAAAGACATTTTTAAAAATATTCTATATTTATTTATATTAATTTTAAATATATTTCTTAAGAAAAAATAAATTATAGTCAGCTTTTTAATCTTTTATTAAATTGAAAGAATCCTTTTATTATTATATAAGAATACTTACTTTAAAAATCTAAAAAATTAGAAGAAAATTATAAAACTAGTTATTTATTATAAAAAAGCCTTAAAATTAAAAAACTAAAAAAAAAGATTATTGAATATATACTTCAAAAAAAATTAATTTAAAAAGCATTAAATATATTATTTTAAAATAACGTAAAACTTAAAAAAAGCTATAATATTTTAAAATAAAGCCCTTAAAGTATAACTAAAAATATAATTAAAATAATAATTAAAGGGCTACCTATCATGTGTATAGTAAAAAAGGGTATATTAAACCTTAATACTTAAAGAAAATAACTGTTACTAAAATTATGAATATAAAAATAAAAAAAACTTAATAAAGAAACCCAATAAAAATAGAGAAAAGGTGAAGTATAATACCTATTACTTAATTAATAACTTTTTCAGGGTATTACTATATTTTTAACTCATACTACTTTACTAAATAGGAAACTAAAAAAAAAATCATTTATATAAATTTAAATATTTATAAAAAGATTAATATAATTAGTTTTCTATTAGAAATTAAATAGTGTAACAGATTTAAGTTAATAGCTTGGATCTATAAAGGGGCAGAGTAGGACCTATAAAGGGAGAATTATAAGCCTAAGATAGGCCTGCTTAGGGCTTATAAGTAATAGAGTTTAGGAATAGTAAAAGAGAGCTGTAAACTCTCTCTCTTCTTCTTTTCTCCTTAAGAGTAATAATATATTATATTAAAAGTAAATTATAATGGAAAGTCCCCCGTCCCTGTATTTCTGACAGCCGCACGCAGCCACGCGCAGCCGCGCACAAGATGACAGCTGTTAGTAACTGCGGTCACGTGACTTCTACCTATTATATAAGCAATGTAAATTACTAAATTTATAAATAGAAAAACAACCTATACTTAAACCTTTAAAAAGTTTAACCACTTATAGCTAGCTTATAGCTATTAGTGGCTATAAGCTAGGTGTTAGGCCTTAAATTATAATATATTTTGTTTGATATTCTGGATTACTCTATTCAGTGCTAGACCGTTATTCCAATGACCTAACTAGGATCCCTATTATTATCTTCAGTGCTGGACCGTAATTCCAATGACCTAACTAGGATCCCTATTATTATCTTTAGTGCCAGACCGTAATTCCAATAACCTAACTAGGATCCCTATTATTCTCTTCAGTGCTAGACTGTAATTCTAATAACCTTTAATTATTATTCTTTTTTTTCTTCTTTTTTTCTTCCTTTTTTTTTCTTCTAACAACTGCTAGCTAGCTAACAACCTTATAGCTGCACTAGCTTACAGCCGCCCATAGCTGCTATTAGCCATAATCTAGCTCATTAGGGGGGGTTGTTCTTTTTCCCCTTGTTATAAATAGTGCTTTTGCCCGCACGCTAAGACCTATTAGAGGGACTAGTTCTTAGTGTTAGCAGAGATTATAACCAACTAGCTTCGAAACCCCTGCTAACAGCTGCTAGCAGCTACGATTGTAATTTATCTTACTAGAGCGCGGCCGCTAGCAGTTGTTTGTAAGGATATTTCCTTACCTAGGATTTATCTAATCCAACAATTTCTAGCTTTTCCCTTAACTAGGTAGAAAACCCTTGAAATTTACAGTTAAACGGACCGGCACCCAACTCAACAGCCCGCAACACTATAAATTTCCCCTTTTTTTCTTTTTTTTTTTCCCTTCCTTTCTTTCTCTTTTTTATAATCCTTACCCTTCCCCACTAAAAGTAGGTCTTATAGCTGCCCTTTCCTCACTAAAAGTAGGTCTATTAGCTGCCCACCCTAGTAAATTCCTTAGCTAATTATAAATAAGACCTTTTTCTAAATTTTTACAAATTTTTTACCCTCTTTTTCCTCTCTTTTTTAGCAATTCCTAGCTACTAAGCTAACCTTAGCAGCTATTAGCTAACCTTTATAGCTATTAATTATCTATCTAGTCTTATAATTACTAGCTATTAATAACTCTATAGCCGTTAATAACTCTATAGCTATTAATAACTCTATAGCCATAAATTACTAATCTAGTCTTATAATTACTAGTTGCTAGCTGTTAATCTAATTATAAAGGCAAAAGAGACCAAATTCTATTCCTTTTCTTCCCTTTTTCCCTTCCTACTTACAGCCATTAATCTAATTATAAATAGCTTTATAGCCGTTAATCTAATTGCAAGCAGCCTTGCACCTATTAACCTAATTATAAAGCAGCCTTACAGCTATTAATCTAAGGGAAAAGAGACAAATTCCACCCTTTTTCTTTCTAATTCTAATTGCTTACACCTATATGCAGCCGGCTACAGCTAAGGCAGACATTCCAACAAGCCACAGCTACCCACAGCTACAATCCTAATTCCGACCAATAAATTATAAGGAATCAGGGAGGCAGCCAGTCTAACAAGCAGCTTCTACACAGCTGCCCACGGCTGCCCACAGCTACAATCCCAATTCCAACTAATAAATTATAAGGAATCGGGGAGGCGGCCGGTCTAACAAGCAGCTTGCAGCTGCCCACGGCTACAATCCCAATTCCAACTAACAAATTATAAGGAATTAGGGAGGCAGCCGGTCCGACAAGCAGCTTGCAGCTGCCCACGGCTACAATCCCAATTCTAACTGACAAATTATAAGGAATTAGGGAGGCAGCCGGTCTAGAAAGTAAGGAATTAGAAGGCAGACGGTCCAATAAGCAAGGAATTAGGGGGCAAAAATTTACACAAAAACATTTTTTTTTACTAACTTTTCTGTTTTTCTACCCCACTTTCTATCTATTTTGCTTGCTTTCTATTAGTTATCCTTAATTGCGCAACGCTAACGGTTACGCAATTAAGGGGGGAGGTGTTATGTTAGGGGGAAAGTCCCCCGTCCCTGTATTTCTAACAGCTATACGCAGCCACGTGTAGCCGCATATAAGATAACAGCTATTAGTAACTATAGTTATATAACTTCTACCTAGTATATAAGTAATGTAAATTGCTAAATTTATAAATAGAAAAACAACTTATACTTAAATCTTTAAAAAGTTTAACTACTTATAGCTAGCTTATAGCTATTAGTAGCTATAAGCTAGGTATTAGGCCTTAAATTATAATATATTTTGTTTAATATTCTAGATTTTTTTATTTAATACTAAACTGTTATTTTAATAACCTAACTAGGATCCCTATTATTATCTTTAGTGCTAAACTATAATTCTAATAACCTAACTAGGATCCTTATTATTATCTTTAGTGCTAGACTATAATTCTAAAAACCTAACTAGGATGCTTATTATTATCTTTAGTGCTAGACTATAATTCTAATAACCTTTAATTATTATTCTTCTTTTTCTTTTTCTTTATTTCTTTTTTCTTCCTTTTAATAACTACTAGCTAGCTAATAACCTTATAGCTACACTAGCTTATAGCTGCCTATAGCTACTATTAGCTATAATTTAGCTTATTAGGGGGGGTTATTTTTTTTCCCCTTATTATAATACCTTTTTATTTAATTCAAACTAAAGTAGAGCTACTATAGCTTTACTATAAATACTAAAATAGTTATATATAGGTTTTCCTCTCTATTTTAGGGTTTTTTTATATAGTCTTAGTAATAAAGATACTAGCTAATAGGCTTAGCCTAACTAAAGTAATAATAATAATAAATATATTAATTATTTAAATGCCTTTTTATTAACTTACTTTTAATATTACTTATAAGCTTAATAATGCTATAATATTTAGCTAAATAAAAAGTAATAAACTTTTTTTAAATTAAGTTTTAATCCCTTACTAAGGCTCTTTAGGTTTTATATATTTAGCTTAAGTATTTAAAGAAATTAAAAAGGTATTTAATATTATTATTATTAATACTCTAGTTAGGCTATTAGCCTAATTCTAGTACTACTGCTACTTAGACTATATAAAAAAAACCTTAGTATAGGGGGGAAAACCTATATATAGCCTTTATTTAGGTTCTATAGTAAAGCTATAGTTACTTTATATTAGTTTTAACTATAAAAAGTAGTATATTACTAGCTAAACTTAACTAATATTATAGAAAAGTATATAGTATAAAATAAGAAATAAACTAAGTTAGTAAAGGTATAGTAATACTATAAAATACCCTTAGGGGTATTTTATATATTATAATAAGTTACTTTAAGTATTTAATTTATTTTTTATACTAATTCTTAATTAATTCCCTTAAGCTATTATTTTTTTACTTAAAACCTTTTTTTAACTTTTATATCTTTATAATATTAGTTATATTAATTAATAGTTAGCTATTACTAAACTAACTATTAGCTAACTATTAATTATATAATAAAAAAAATATATATATTTTTTTTTTTAATTTTAACTTTTTTTTTCTTTATTTATTACTTTTATTATAAATATACCCTTATTTTTATTTTTATAGTAATACTACTTTATTACTACTTTTAACTAACTATAGTATTATTAAAATTACTTTTTATCTTTATAAATAAATTAATTATTATATTTAGGGTAAGTATTATTTCCTTTTTAATATATTATTACTACTAACTTATATATAGTTAAGCTAATTATAAGCTTAGCTTTATAAAGCTTATTTAATATAAGCTAAGAATACTAAAAAATAATACTATAGTATTAAAGGTTAGTACTTTTTTTAAACTTATATTATTATTATTATTAATTTAAATAAGTATTAATAATATATACTTTAAATATATAAAAATAAAAAAAACTTATTTAAATATTAGTATTATATTTTTTATTTATATTAATAACTAAGTAAAAGCTAATTAATTTTATAGCTAAATTTAAATATTATATTATATTAAAAGGCTATTAAGTAAGTAATAAATATATAAAACCTCTATACTTTTAAGGAATTTATTAATATAAATATAAAGTAACTTAGCTATAGTTTAGCTATAATATTAATATAATACTAACTTATAAATAAGTTAAAAAGTATAATATTACCTAAAAAAAATAGTTTAGCTTATAAAGTAAGTAAGCCTATTTATTAATATAATAGTATAAGCTACTAATAGTATTATAGTAATTTTAGCCTTAATTTTAATTAAAAGTAAAATATTATTATAAGCTTATTATATTATTAATATACTTAAGAAATAAAATAATATTTTAAAAAAGATTTTATAAAAAGTTTATAAGCTTAGCTTAATAATAGCTTAAAGCTATATAATAATAAAAATAAAGAATAATTTAAAAAAAAAAGAAAGAAAAAAAGAGGTAAAGAAAGGGGGTAATAAAATATAAGCTTAAAGCTAGTATAAAAATATTATATTTATTTTTTTTATCTTTTAGTTTATTATTCTTTATATATTATTAAATATAAGTTATATATTATAATAATATATTTTAATTATAATATTTATATAGCTCTTTAATGTTTTTATACCTATACTATACTAAATATTATATTTTATTATATCTTTAGTATCTTTAGCTTATTAATTTTAAAGATTTTTAATAAGTTAAAATTAAGGAATATATTTTATTAATATAAGCTACTTTATAAATATAGTTACTAGCTTATTATACTTTAATGCTTTTTTAACTTCATATTAGTTATATACTAAGTATATATTTATATTAATAAAGTAAAGGTAATTAAAATTCTTATAAAATAATAAAATATAGTAATAATTCTTATTATTAGCTTAATAGCTATATATTAATAATTTTACTTTAAAAATATATTAATTAAAAAGAAAGGTATTAAACTTAATTTATTTTATATATATTTATATAAATACTATAGATTTATATTTAATAAAGCTTAAGTAAAGATAAATAATTTTAATAGTAAAGGTAAAGTTAAGATTAAGCTTTATTACTATATAATTAATATAAGTTTAATATATCTATATAGTAATTCTTTTTTAATATTAATAGTTTTTTTATTTTAAAGTAAATACTTTAATTAAAAATAGTTTTAATAAATAATTATAAAGCTAGTTTAAAAATAATATATAGTTTAAATAGTTATTTTATTATAATAAGTAGCTATATTCTTAGTATATTAGTTTATATTAAAGTTAAGCTATTATTATAATATATATATTATATATTTACTTAGCTATTTTATTAGCTTTTACTTATTAATAAAAGTATAGTAAATAGTAGTTAAAGTAAAGAATAATTAAAGCTATAGCTACTTTAGTTTTAACTAAGGTATATAATATAGCTTTAAAGGTATTAGTTATTATTTATAAGTATTTAATTTCTTTAAAAATAAATACCTTAGCTATACTTTATATTTTATTATTAATATTAATAAAGGTATAGTATAATTTTATATTATATATAATAATACTTTAAATAACCTATATATATAAAAGCTATATATTATATAGTAAGTATCCCTAAATTAAAGCTATTAGTAATATAAAAGTAAATTACTATTATAGTAATTTTAACTTAACTTAGCTTTAATATATTTTTTAATAAAGTTTATAATAAACTTATACTTTAAAAAAGTAAGTAAATTAAATGAATTATATTATATTAATACTAAGCTAAACTAATATTATAATAATAATATATTATTTAATAAAATATATAAGTTTACTCTTTTTTAAGTTAAACTTAAGGCTTAATTCTTTTAACTACTTTTAATAAATTAATTATATAGCTTTAAGGTAGTTTTATATTTTCTTTATTATCTATTTATATATTAATATATTTATATTATTAAAAAATTCTATAATAAGTATAAATTATACTATTTAAAGCTTAGTATATAATAAAGTAATATAAAGTAGGAAAAAAATAAAAGAAATAAATAACCTTTATAATACCTTTATAATTATAAATAAAAGGCTTATAGATTTATTATTAAAAAAAAGGCTAGCTATATATTTAATAATAAAAAAGTAGGTTTATATTATAATTTATATAAAAATACTAATAGTAATAAAGGTATAAAATAACTACTTATAATAATTAATATTAAAAACCACTAATATATTTAACTAAAGTAATAATATAATACTACTATAATACTATATTACTTATACTAATTTTATTAAAATACTTAGTATAACTTTTATTAATTTATTTACTTTATTATTTATTTATAAATTAAATAATACCCTATTTAACTTAGCTATAAAGGTAAGCTAGCTTATTATTATTACTTTTAATATCTTTTTAATAATATTAAAAAGTAAAATAAAGTATTAAGCTTTTACTTTTTATTATTTTATTAAGGTTTTACTTAGTTTATAAAAAATAATTATTTTTACTTTTAAAAAAAAAGCTAGGTAATAATTAATATAATAATATATATTTAGTAAATATATAAAGGTTTTAGCTAAAAGCTTACTTTATATTTTAAAGTAATTAGCTAAAAGTTTATTAAGTTTAAGTACCTTTTAATTTATTAAGCTTTTAATAATACTATAGATTTTATTAATATTAAAGTAATTCTTTATTAAAAATAATATAGTATTAAGGTAGTTATTAAGGCTTTTTAATATATTATTTAATTAAGCTTAAAAGGAAGGGAAGAAATAATTAGCTAGTATAGCTACCTTTTTTAATATAGTTTAATAATAATAATATTTATTTCCTTACCTTAAATAAAAGTTAGGATTTATTATTATTTTAATAGTAATTTACTATAAAGCTATACTTAGCACTTAAGTTTTTATAAGCTTTTTTAATATATAGTTATTACCTTAATAGTAAAGCATTAAGTATTATACTATTTATTACTAATAACTGTTATGGACTGGCCTAGAAGGCATCTGCATTCTAGCGTCGATAGTGTTATTATTAACTATAAGGGTAGTAAGAAGGAATCCTAACGTAGTCCTCCTACCTCCTGCTAGATATAGACTTATAGGTAGGGCTAGCCCTAATAGTATATAACACTCCCTCTCTCTATCTCTACTATACCTTTAATAAAGATTTAAGTATTAAGCTTAAATTTATTATATAGCTCCCCCCTTATAAATATAAAACCCTTTTACTTTAGGATAAATACTTACTTTATATAGTTTATATAGCTACTTAGTAAATATAAGCTATTTACCCCCTAGGTATAAATTAGGTATATATATATCTAACTAGTTAATAATAACCTTATAAAGCTATCTCCTTAATTACTAAGCCTAGCGTTCTATTATAGCTAAATAAAGAGTATATATATATAACTCTATTAAAATAAATAATAAAGTAATTCTTTAAATTACTTACTTTAGTATTCTAAGTATAAAAAGGTATCTCTCTTTATTATTCCCTTCTTCTTTTACTTAACTACTTACTAATTTCTTTAGCCTATTAGTTATATTTTTATAGCTACTCTCTTATACCTACTTCTTACTTATTAAGATTTTTTATTACTTCTTTACTTTATTTCTTTAAGTCTTTATTATATTTTATATTTTATTATTCTTACCTCTTAGCTACTTAACTCCTTAGTATATTCTTAGGTTAGTTATATAGTATTTTATATATCCCTTTTTTACTAACTTAAAGCTTTTTATTAAAATAGCTATTACTATTATATTACTTTCTCCTTCTTCTTTACCTAAAAAAGGATGCTATATTATTAGGTGCTATATAATAAAAGGTAACTCTAATAATAAATTATATACCCTTACTATGCTTATAAATCTAAAGATATAGTGCCTTTTTTATTTTATATATATAGCTTATAATAGCTTTTTTAACTATATATTAAGGCTAAAAAACTCCTATAAGCTATATTATTACTACTATTATACCTATAAATATTACCTAAACCTTATAGTATAAAGTTTTATACTATATTATTTTACTTATAAGATAATAAGCACTGTTTATTTTAATAAAGTTATTATATAGCTATATATCCTTACCTATAATATGCTTAATAGGAAAGGGTAATGTATAACTATAATGCCTTAGTTCTATACCTTTAGGCATTATTTCCTTAATATATTAAATAATACTTATAGGCTTACTTACACTATTATAGCTTTAGGGGTTACCCCCTTTATTACTAATAATACTCCTTACTATAAGTAAAATATAGGCTTTTAGGGCTTTATTATACCTAAGTAAAACCTAAGTAACCTTAATAGTCCTACCTTTTACTCTTTATATATTACTATAGTATAAAATACCTATAAATTATTTACTATTTAATATACCCTTACTAACTATATAGATATGTTAGCTACTTAGACTCTTTTTTACTAGCTTTACTTTAGTAATACTTTTAGCTTTAGTAATAATTTAAATAATAACTAAGAAGGAGGTAATAAAGAGATATTAGAAAAAAGCCTAGAAACTATTAGAATATTTAGGCTATTAAGTATATATATATAAAGGGGGAAAAAAGGGGCCTAATATAATTAGAGTTATATATTAATAACCTTTAAATAAAATATCCTTTATTACTTTATTAAACTATTATTATAAAGTATGCTACTTTATTATACTTTAAACTTTATAAGAGTAGTAGTGTTTACTATACTTTTAAAAGGCTTCTAAGTTAGCTATATATATTTACTCTATTTAACTAATATATTTTACTGCTTACTATATTCTTATATATTCTTTACTACCAGTATATTCTTTACTATATATTCTAATAACTCCTCCTTAGAGTTATTATATACCTTAATTAAACTAATATAGCTATTTTATAGAACCTAGGAGGGGAGTGGGTTATTTACTGCCTTTTTTACTAGGTTTATATAGAAAAATAGGGTATATACTACCTAGGATATCTAAGTAAACTATTAGTAATATAAGGACCTTTAGTATAGTGTATTTTACTATTACTTAATTTAGTTTCTTACTTAGCTATTTAGTATAAATATTTTATAAGCTAAGCTAAACTTTATTCTTAATATAATACTTCTTAGCTAGGTATTATAAGTAGTTTATAGCCTTCTATTAATATTATTAAGTAAAGTTAATTATAGCTTAAGTAAGTTAAGTACCCTCCTAAATATATTCTAAAAACTATACTACCTATCCTTTAGAAGATATTTAGGTTCTAGCTAGAGGTAGTGCACACTAGACTAGGTTTATATTATACCTATATAAAGCTAAATTAGTGCTTATTCCTATAATAGTAAAGGTATAGTTATTTAACGCTAATTAGTAAACTATTATATATTTTAATTAGTTTATTTAGGAAAACGTAACTATAACTTTAAAAACTACCTATACCTTCTAATTTATATATTTTATATTACTATTTATTTAAGAGTAATAGAAAGTAAAGAGAAAATGCTAAGTATTAGTTAAAGTATATAAAGAGAACTAAAAGGTACTAACCTAGTTTAAGCTATAGTTAAAGATAATACTATATAGAAACCTATAAAAGCACTATTAGTAATATAGAAACTAATTTATATATATCTTAGCATCTATACTTTATATTAGCTTTAATTATATATACTTAAATAAGTAATTTATAATTATTATAAGGTAGTGTAGAGAGTTTTTATTAGCTATAGGTAGTTTAGTTATAAAATCTATAAAGATTTAGAATTAATAATAGTTAGGAGCTAAAATTAAATATAAAAGGCCTTATTTTAACTTTTAACTCTTTTGCCTAGCGTAGTAATAATAGTTTTATATATAATATATAATATTAGTAGATATACCTTCTTAATAATAGTTATAGTAAAAAGCTTAGAATATAATATTTTTTCTAGGGTATTCTAATATAAGGGAGTTATAGACCTGCTAAATTAGCGTTATAGTTAGTAGCTTATACTTAGGTGCCTATAAATAGCTTTAAAATAGTAATACACTATATATATTAAGGGTATAGTTACTAATTTATTATTATATCTTAGCCTCTAAAGGGAAGCAGTGCATTCCCTAATATAGTATAGTAATTTTAGTAATATATAATTTATTTACTTATATAGCTTAGTTCTAAAGTTCTTAGAGGTATATATTAATAAAGTAGGTATTACCTTAGAAAGTGTCAAGGCTGGTAATGGGATATTGCTTAGTGGAGTGAAGACTGAGACACAGAAGGTGCACTGCGACGTAGCTACTAGGTAGGGGGTAGTGCTTAAAGGTATAAATCTCTGCCCTATTATATAAATGTGCGCGCCCTCTCTTTTATATGCACCCTTAGCGCGCCGCTAAGTTATAGTAAGGGCACCACGTGCCTTATTCCCTTATGCCCTTACTAGCATAATAAGCTAGTCTATACCCTTTAACTCTATAGTTACTAATAGTGGGAAGTGGCTATAATAGAATACCCCCTCTTTCCTTATAATTATTCTTAATTATAGTCCTTAACTATAGTCTTATTACTAGGTTACTACTACCTTACTGCTCTATATTAGGTTTTTAGAAAAGCTTTTCTATCTTATAGGTTAAACTTATTCCCTAGTAGGGTAAATTAAAAATGCCCTCACTCTGCATTATTTGCCTTACCTTACCCGCCCTACTATAACAAAGTCTGGTGTGTGTGTGTAATCAATTAGGTAATTACCCTATTGCTACACTGCTTGCTAGGGGTGCCCTTCTTATAAGTGTTTTAATTTGCTAGCCTAAGTTAATTATATTATAATATTATATCTAGCCTCACTTTTTATTATAACCTTACTTTTACCTTTACATAAAGGGGTTGCTATAATATAGTAGTATGCCCGCTAAGCTATATAATTCGTTGTCTCTATACCCCCTTACCTCTTCTGCCTAACCCCCTAGTTTATTGTAACGTATAGCGTTGCCTTACTTTTTTAATCTAAGGGCTAAAGTAAGCTGCGCTACTGCTGCTAGCTTCTTATATAATTATTATAATGCCTCTAATTTATTAAGTTATAGGAGAGGATAGTCTATTATAGCTAACCTCCTTTATTATTTAGGGCTACGCTATTAAGTTAGGGGCTTACTTTACTATTATAGTTATTAATAGCCGCTAATAAGCGGCTAGGCTGCTGCTACTACGCTGTAATTCACTAATTTAAGTGCCTTAGCTGCCTAGCTAGGAGTGCTCTTATATGTAATAGTCTTATTCCTCCAATTCCTAGATAACTATAAAAGCCTCCTTTTCCCCCCTTTTTTTTATGCCTTTTCCTTCCTAATAACCACACTTAGATTATAAGTTTTCCCTTATAGCTAGCTTCTAGTAAGATTACTGCTTTTTTTTCTTTTCTCTTACTGCTTAAAGTTTTACTAACTTTTGTTTATTCTAGCTATTCTTCGTTAGTCTACTAACTGTCTCTGCTCTTATAAATAGCTTCCCTTCTTTTTTTTTTAATAGACTTTCTATAAGTTCTTTTAGCTATTTCCTTACTTTTTAGCTGCTAACTTCTAGCTAGTTTACTATAGCCCCTAAAAATTAAACTCCTTTAACAAAACGCCGCCGCTGTGTTGCTATAGAGCTTAACCCTACCCCTAATATTATAACTATTATAGTGTAAGTTTTCTTTTATACTTATTAATTGCTTAATTCAATGCTAATAACTGCGCTCTTACTGCTAGTAAGGAGGAGCTTCCCTACTTGTAGTGTAGTTATTAGGTTTATGCCTAGAAGTTACAACCTAAACCTCCTACTAGCGATAAAGAAGAATATAATCCACAGCCTTAATACATTATAGCAGGGACCCTAGTCCCCATTATATGTAGTTCCTCTAATGGTAGGTAGCTTGCTATATAGTAGCTACTACCTCTATTAATAGGTTTTTTTTTTTTTTCTCTTCTTTTTTTTTTTTATATATAGGGGCTAGTACTAAGTGCGCTTTCTATAAGCATAATAATAAAAGCTATTATTATATAAGTTAAAGAATTTCTTAGTAACCTTACTTAGTTATT
>SRPW01000300.1:0-26049 GCA_018360225.1 Claviceps pusilla | reverse complement strand
TTTTTTATTTGCTCTCTGGGAGTCACGTACTTTAAGACGTCTGATGGCTCTCCATGCCGAGAGTAGACGAGAGCCTTTGCCTGGGTGTAACCGTACGGACCCGATTTACAGCGAACCGATGTTCTGAGCAGGTTCCTGCTCAAGTGGCTGAATCGAGGCTTGACCACTGGCCTCGTCTTCTCAGCCAGCGACAAAGGCCGTTGGAGACAGTGTTTAGTCGCCATTGGTGAGGAAGGCAGGCGAGGAGGGCAAGCGATGGTAGAACGTCGCACTCAATGCATATGTAGGTATGTATGTCTGTGTGTTGGACGGATTCAGACAGTGCAGGACTCTGCCGCGTTGCTCGTGTTCAGATCAGTGTTGACAGCGTTGAGGGCGTTGAGAGAAAAGCTCTTCGACTCTCCTTGGGCATGTTCTCGGATGCAGTGGTATGACGTTCTCAAGGTCGTTTTTTTTGGAGGGGAGGGGGTTTGGAGCCGTAGACGAGGACATCCGTAGTTTATGTGGGGCCTTTTCCGAGCCGCACCGTTGGGGAAGGAGACATTCACGTTTGGAATGTGGCGGCGTCGGGTTGAATAGAGTAGACGCTGGAAGCATCAACCTTCAACAGTCGACCGTCGTCAAGTCGGCAGTCAGGCCAGACTTACCGGGACGCCGGCTGCATGACCGGTCAGGACGGTGGCCAAGCTACGCGCAAAAAAGCAGGAACCGAGACGCAACAAAGCGTCGACTGGGACGGGAGACGGGGCCGTCTCTCGCGCCTGTCTACGAGATGCTGCGAGATACCCCGACACAAGATGGGCGATGGGCGATGGGCGATGGGCGATGAGCCATGGGCGCTGCACAATGCACAATGCACAATGCACCGCACCGGAACCCCGCCGACGTGCCTTGCATGGTCTCATCGATTGCTGATGTCCAGTCGTGCGGGCGGCTAAGAGTCCATCGAGGCCTGCTCGCACTGCTTGTGCGCTGCATCCATGGGTTGAATCACTTGTGACGTGTCTTATGAGGCACTTATGTGCATACATTAGGTAGGTACCTAGTAGGTAGGGGCATCATCAACGGTCTCCCTTTTCTTTCTCGCTCGTGTCCCGCTGTCTCTGAAACTTGGCGGCAGGTTGTCCGCTCTGCTTGCCTGCCATGATGGTCTGCAGTCGTGACAAGAACAAGAGAACAAGCTGTCAACTAGCAGTAGCTGCTCGCGCGGATGTATCCGGAGAACTATCGACTAGCTTCATGACTGAGCGGCCCCTTTGGTCGGCCACCTGGATCGGCCACCTTGCTCGGCTCCCCTCTGTCGGCCTTTCCGGTACTTGGTTGGACCGGTCTGGTCGAGCTTCAGGAACGAGTCGTGCTGGCCAGCTGGGCGTTGCCGCTGGGCGTTGCCGCTGGGCGTTGCCGCTGGGCCAGCGAGTCGGGCAGCCCGTGGGTAGCCACGCTGAACGAGGCAATGGTATTGGTATTCGGGGCTGCAGACCGTGTTCCAGCTGGTTCTAGCTGTTGATACTGTGTGGTGTTTCCCTGCGCGGGCGGCTGATCGTTCGTGGACAGTCCTGATTCCGAGGCACAGCTGCATCAGATCTGGGAACGACCATTGAAACGGCCGGCCCAATGAAGGCGGGACATGGCAGTGGGAAAGGATCCTTTGTTGATGTCATGCTGCCTGCAACGAGACGCAACGGGCACAGGGCACTCGGTTGATGATGATGAGGCATCGTGGGATTCGTCTGATGGCGGATGGCTGGTGGCTCTTCGGTGAAGCACCGACTTGCATGACACCAGACAGGCTCGTGGCCGGTGACTCAAAGCGCTCGACGGAGTCTGGTGCTTCGGGCGAGTCCAAGACCAAACATTTGGCTTGGTTTCAAGGCGACGCCGCCGGGCAGATTCTGTCGCTTGGACTAAACCCCAGCAGGGAAGGGCAAGCCGCGAGGCTAAGACCAGAGGACCAGACATTGGAAGCCTCTTGCTGGATGCAAATCAAATACCATTGAAGAAGCCAGAAGGCAGCCGAGAGCCTGGGACAGACCATGACTTTTTTTTTTCGGCCCAAGGCTAGCGCCAGCTCAAGAATGCTCAAAGTTGGCATCAAGTCGGCACCGAGTCGGCAGCGGGAACAGCCAATGTCTGCTCTGGAAGCCTCTGGTTAGTCGGGTTCGTAGTCTGGCTCGTTGGTTCGTCGGAGGCATCGAGATGCAGATGGGCCCCAATCGGCCAGCCAACCAGAGGCAAGTCTCACAGGGTCGAGTCTTTTGCCTGTCACCAGTCGCCAGTCGCCAGTCGCCAGTCGCCAGTTGCCAATTCAATGTTGCCAGTTGCCATCATCCAGCACATTTCCGCAGGTCTAGTGCCCACGACGGTCCACAGCACATGGCCCACCGCCCACCGCCCACCGCCCACCGCCCAGTCAATGATCAATGGACTCAACCAGACGCAGCGTGCCGACTTGGTGCAGCTCGACGACGCTAACGCACTCACTCAGTCGAAGCAGGTGCGCCTACCGCGCCATCCAGATCAACGTCCGCTCCATCGCCCCATTTGCCTGTGCTGGCCCCATGTCAATTCATGTTATGCTGCGTTTGTCCAACCTGCCACTTGCATATTTTCATCTGTCCATCTGTGTTCCTTTCTGTCCATTTTTTTTTCTTTTTTTCCTGTTTTCCTTTTTTTTTGTGTGTGTGTGTGTCTTTTCTGCTCATGCTGCTGCCGACTGCCTACACTCGCCTCTTCTCTCGCAATCGTGACCGCCGCTGCGTCTCGCATCATTGACGCTTCGACTGCTCAAGCTTCTCTTTCCCCTGTCCTGTCCTGCCAGCCAGTTGCAGTTCGTGTCTGTGCAAGAAAGACCCTGGCCAGCCTGGGTTCCCGGGGTCCGAACCAGTGAGAAGCTCCAATTTTCTGCATTATCCTGGAGTCCTGGACAGCAACGCCAGCCGTGGCTCCCCTTTCCTCGTGACCCTTCATCTCCTCCAGATAGGACCCTTTGAACATTGGTCAGCCATTTTGTTTCTGCTGCTCTGGTGGTCCCTGATCATCACGACTGGACAGCTCTGTGTGTCGATTCACTTCAGTCCATCACCCACTCTGCCATATACGGAGTGGTTCATCCCGGGCTCACGAAACAAAATCGACTTCCTGTCCCCCCCCCCCCCTTTGAGGCAGCTTTCGCCTCTCTGGCACGACACCCTTTTTTTTCCCTTGCCTTTTCCTCGGAAATCTGACACTCCTTGCAATCTCTTCAGACATGTCTTCCCACGTCAGCGGTTCGGGGAAGCCTCGTTTTGAGCTTCCTGCACTTGACTTCAATTTCGGCAGCATCACCGACGGCACCATCATTCCACCTCCTCCCGAGTCGCCCAAGGTGCCTACGCCTCCACGAACACCTCCCCCAACCACGAAACCTGACGTTATCCCGGGACGTCCAGTCGGAAATGGTGTTGCAAACGGAGTCGTAAAGGAAACCCAGACTGACGACTTTACATCTTTCAATGGCAATTTTGCTGGAATAAAACGAAGCGCGGATGAGGCACCTCTGAGCCCTGCTGGCTCTACTCGACAGGGCAGCCTCCGCAGACTGTTTAGCAGAAATATGCTAAACGCCAGCTACGCAGACGGCAACTTCACCTCGCTGGAAATGGACAGCAGGCCCGCCAGCCGTGGTGCCAATAGCGTCATGGGCGGGCTGAAATCGAGACGGAATAGCTTGTTCAAGTTCTTTAGAAATGGCGAGAACAAGCGTTCCAGCATGTTTCTCGAAGACACCACGACATCCAAAATGCTCCAGAAACAACTCGGGCCCCCTCCTCCGATGATACCCGAGCTCAGAGACCTTGAAAAGGATGACGGCAGCCTCGGTAACGATCTTTTCAAGAATATCAACGGATAAATACCTGGTCGTCAAGCTTTCACATGGCACCATGCTCATTCACGCCAACCAGATACATCAAACAATCCATCCGACTCGACCATGACACCAATCTCCGAAACCGCCTTGTTGGGACCAACCAGCATTGATACCTTTTTGAGCCGATGGCTGCCTTCAAAATTTGCTTCCGAGGCTACTTTTTGCGAATTTTTCCTGTGTTCGAAATTTCATTTGTCCTTTTCTTTTTCCCGCTTTTCACCTAACCCCCCTCCCCACCCAACAGGATACGTTCCAAAAATGGGATACACACAGCACTGCGACGATATGTGGAATCAAAGCTGTAGGAAGGAATATGAGAAGACATTAGCGCGATATACAACACTTCGGAGTGGTTGATCAAGATACCCAGCTCTCTCGAGGGCTTGTTCATCTGACCTAACATGCGACTTACCCAACTATTTTCTCTTTTCCAATGTCTCTTCTTTTTTTTTTGTTGCGTGTTTTCCTTCTTTCTTTTTCGTTTTACGATTGCGTGCAAGCAAAAACCTCCCGCACTTGCATCATGTTGAGGTTGCCACGTGGTCGTGCGGCGTCGCTTGCATTTTTTTTTTTTTGGTGAGACATCTGCTCACGTTTTTCTTTCTTCTTTTTTGACTGGTTTTGTTATTTGGGTTTGAAAGGAAAAGACATTAACAAAGACCGGTTTGAGAGTTGGTGACTGGGTGTGAGAAAATCATGTCCCCTGCCATTTATAAAAGTGTATAATATCCACTCAGAGAGAAGGAAAGAAACAATGGCGGTGTGAGGAATAATGAGCGAATACATGCTAGGTCCACCTTTGTCTGTCCTTGTGTCGCAGTCGATGGCGAGATTCTAGAGGATCAAGACTGACCACTTCACATGACGCGGGCTCCTTTCTGCCTAGGTAGTTGAAGCCTTACCTTTTTTTTTTTTTTTTTTTTTTTTTTTTTTTTTGCCTTTTCCCCTCCTCGTTCAACGCTGAAACTGTATCTTGTGTGACGGCGTTCGTATCCGCATTGATTCGTGCATCGTGGATGCTGCATTTCCAGACCTAATGGTCACCGTAGCCAAGGAAATCGGGCCACCGCGAGGGTGACACCAGACCGAACACGATTCCTGTGATTCCTGTGAATCTTGTGATTCCGGTGCACATGATTTGTGTGACACTTGCAGATTCAGCTCGCAGGCCCGCAGGCTCGTAAGCTGACCCTGCCCGAATTGCCGCGTTGGCCCCAACGGGACCGTGAATTGGGGGGGCGCACCGGGGCGTGCATGCGTTTAAACGCCGAGCGAGGGGGTTGAGGCCCATCGAGGTGCATGCATGGGCATGGTATGTACAGAAGTACATCCACAAGCGGGATGCCGATGATGCTACTGGAAAGGGAAGAGGAGAGGCATGCACGTGAGCGGGGTGTTTTCTTTTTTTTTATGATTTTTTTATGATTTTTTTCTTCTCTTCTCTTCTCTTCTCTTCTCTTCTCTTCTCTTTTTTTTTTTAATTTTAATTTAATTTCTCTTTTTCTTTAGTTATTAGCTATTATTTATTAATTATTTTCTACTTTCATTTCTTCTTATTTCCTCTCCCCGTCTTTTATTCCTCCTCTTTTTTCCATGTCCTCAAAGCAGGCAACACCCATCCTCTCTCCACAAAGCGAGCTAGACGCCCTACCGAACCCCAACAGCCAACCGCCCAAACGACTTCGTAGAGTCCTTGCGTGGCCCCTCACCAGGGCTGGCCGCAGGCCGAGAGGCTTCGGCTTGCATTGGGGGGGGGGGGGATGGACGAGAAACCGGGGCGGACTCCGGACGCCGATGATGGAGGGAAGAAGGGAGGGGGATGAGGTGCGCTGTTTTTGGTTGTCTGGTTTACATGAGATTCACGTGGGATTTACATGAGGAGGGTGTTTCAAAGGTTGCCCGTAGGTGGGCTTTCCCTTTTTTGTTGTCGTCGCTGCATGGGTTGGAGGGTTGGAGTTGGGACTTTTCTGCGCGTGGTGGCGAGTCGGGAGTCGCGCCGTTTTTGGCTGGTTGGGAAGAGAGTATTTGGGTTTTATAGGTTATGTATATGCATATGTACATACAACTTGTAATTGTACAACTTTCAATGGGTTTATGTATTCTGTTTTGTAATTGTGTTTCTCCCTCTCTCTCTGTCAAAAAAAAGAAAAAAAGAAAAAAAGAAAAAAGAGAAAGAGAAAGAGAAAGAAGAAAGAAGAAAGAAGAAAGAAGAAAGAAGAAAGAAGAAAGAAAAAAAGAAAAAGAAAAGAAAAAGAAAAAAAGAAAAAGAAAAGAAATGCCATTCCTATCCCATCTCCCCTCTTCTCTGGGTGAGATATTTCTCGGGAGAAGCTGCGGGCTGGGAACCCTCTGTTATGTGAAGCGCCGCCCCAACTCTGTGCTGCGTACAGGTATTCCCGAACATCTTGCCACGCAAATTTGGTGTCAAGAGTTCAAAGTTTGGGGATGACCTACGTAGACGAAAGTATGTGCATATGTACATCCCCGCCTGGCGTGGGCGCTCCGTCGCCGTGGATGGAACTTGATGCCATGACGTCAATGGCCACTTTTTTTTTTTGTTTATCTTATCGACACGTGCTGCCCGGTTCATGAGCGCGGACCAACAGCAACACTTGGTATTGGCGGGCTTCTGGCTTCGTGATCCACTTTTGCATGCGATGAACCAGAGGCCAGCACACCCTTCCCATTCAACAAAGTACAAGCCCAAATTTTTTTTAATTTTTTTTTTTTTGACGTCAAAGGACAATCAAGAGAGAGAGAGAGAGAGACGGAGAGAGAGACAGAAAATGTCTACCGCATATCCCCACTCTTAGCTCCACGACATCCAAGACAGATGGCGCAGTTTGTCCCACGCACCTCCTTTGGCATCCCCTCGTCCATCCCGAAAACCTACTTCCTGGGCCACCACGCCGCCGGCGCCAACAAGATCAAGTCCCTCCTGTCGAGCATCTCCCTCGTCCTCGAGTGCCGCGACTTCCGGCTTCCGCTCTCGACGCAGAATCCCGCCCTGGAAGATACCATTGCCGGCCGGGACCGGCTCATCGTGTACACCAAGACGGATCTGGGCGCCGATACGGGCCACGCGAAGCAGACGCTGCGGAGGCTCCATGGCGGCGGCTCCGGCAGCAGCAATAGAGTCCTCTTCTGGGACAAGAACAAGCCCGCCACGACGGCCTTGCTCCTCAGGCGCCTGCGCGACCTGGCCGCCCAGCAGGATTCCCTGACGGGCCTGCGCGCCCTCGTCGTGGGGATGCCCAACGTCGGCAAGAGCACCCTGCTCAATGCCCTCCGCAGGGCCGGCGCCGCCTCCTCCTCCTCCTCCTCCTCCGCCGGTCCGCGCACCAAGCTCGCCAAGGCGGCCAAGACGGGCGACCAGGCCGGCGTGACCCGCAAGGTCGGCACGGCCGTGCGCATCGTGCCCCCGCAGGACCGGCCCGGCGGTGTCGCCTCGGGCGTCTACGTCCTCGACACGCCCGGCATCTTCCAGCCCTACGTCCAGGACGGCGAGACCATGATCAAGGTCGCCCTCGCGCACGGCATCAAAAAGGGCCTCATCCCCGACGAGCTCCTCGCCGACTACCTCCTCTTTCGCATGAACCGGTGGGATCCCGCCCTCTACGCCCGCTACTGCCCGCCCACCAACGACGTCAACGATTTTCTCACCGCCGTCGCCGCGCGCGATGGCAAGCTCAAGGCCGGCGGCCTGCCCAACTGGCAGGAGGCCGCGGCGAGGGTGCTCTCGCTGTGGCGGGACGGCAAGCTCGGCCGCCATGTGCTCGATGAGCTGACCGACGCGGACATTCGTGCCCATCAAGAGCTTTTGTCGGGGCAGCCGGCTCTGAGTCTGCACCAGGCGAAAAAGGCGCAAAAGGAGGCGAGGAAGCGAGAGAAACTCGGAGAATAGACCGGGGGGCCGCTGATCTTTAGAAGAAACAAGCAGGACACCGGTTTCTTCTCCGGGAGACACGAGTCAAAACACTTTGTTCTTCTCGAATGGGGACTACATACAAACTGTACAACATGTACCATAGGTAAAACGCAATATCCATAAAGAGATTACCCTCATGGGTCCACATACAATGACAACGAATTCACGAAAGAAGAAGAATATCCAAGAAAGAAGAACAATATTTTCATTCAGCCCTTTTTGCCAACTGAGGAGACAATAAATAATGACGGAATGGCTGTACCAAACGACGTCCAAATAGGGTATATTAGCAAAGGCAGGTAAGACCAAGTTAAAACATAGACAACGAAGTGGATGAAATCAAGAAAGAAGAAGAGGAGAAGAGGAGAAGAGGAGAAGTGTAAAGAAACAAAGAAAAATCAACACGCCAACAAAAGTTTGCGCCTTCTAGCTCCTCCGTCTGCTACGCGACTGGACCGCTCATGGTAATTGTTTTTTCTTCTTTCTTTTTGGGCAATTTCTGGTGCAGCGCGACTATTTTCTCTCGTCGGACCGGCCATGCCGCAGCCATCACCGTGCTTTTCCGCTGCGCCCCTTTTGCGCTGCGTTACCAATGATGCAAGAACCAATTCAACGCCGTTGTGCTGGATGTCGCCCAAAATCGTTCCCAAACCAAGAAAAAAAAATCATAGAAAAGATACGAAAAAAAAAAGTTGCCCTATCCCCACCAAAATCAGACTCCAAAATTGGACCGATAAAAGAGGAAAAAAAAAATGAAAGAAAGAAAGAAAGAAAAAGGAAACTGGACCGTCTTTTCAATTTCGTGAATCGTGGGCTGAAAACAACTCCCTATACCCGTCATGCGTACTGATTCTGCCATCGGACCATATCTCGTGTCAAAACATCCATCATTTCCATGCAATTCAGATCCTTGAACCGACTTGAATCGGAAGCATCCGGCACGTCGCTGTTGACAGTTTCTCCGCTCGTCGGCACAGACTCTACTTTTTCTTGGGGGCTTTCCCGGCCACTCGAACTTTGGCTCAGGGGCGCTTCGGTGGCAAGATCGACTTGCGTTCGGGAAATAAACTCCATGATGGCGGCCACACGACGCTTCATGTCGAGCATACTCATCTTATTCGCCATATTCGCTTTCCCCTTGGACGCCTTGTGCTCGTTTACAGACGACTTGGAATGACCCGTCGTTGTTGCTTCGTCCCCCTTTTGAATGTCCCTCGACATGGAGCGAGCGGGTGAACCCTCGTCGGCCTCACGGTCTTTCGTGTACTGGTTCTTTCCCTTGGCTCTTCTGTTGCTCCGAGCTCCTCTCTTATGAGAGCTACCGCTTATAGGATGGGTCGTGGGTGGAGTATCCGGAGCTGGAGCAAGTGGTGGTGATTTTTCTTTGGTTGGCGACTCCGTAGATTTCTGTTGCGCTGTTTTGGCAGATGCCAAAACACTTTCTTCCGAAGGGTCTGAGTCTAAGAAAAGAAAGAAAAAAAGATGAAAAAGTTAGAAAAGAGGTTGAGAAAGTTTTCGAGGACAACATGATGATACCTTCTGCACGGCGACGTTCCGCCCGCCCCTTGCGTTTGCTTGCGGCCTCTTGTCGTTGACGGTCCTTATCTTCCTTTTCAGACTTTTCTCGCTGATGTCTATTGCTTTTCGTTTTCTTGGATCCGTTCCGTGCTTCCGCCTCGTCATCCGAAGCATCGCCGTCCATATTTTCCGCCTTTTCGATTGGTGGAGAAGCAGACTGAGACCTTGTACGTTGACGCTTGACACTCAAGTTGTTATTCCTGTAGAGCATGTTAGCATTGCTCCCGGGCCGATATAAGTTACAGCTACAAACGAGTAAACGCACTCTTCGCTGTCACTTCTCCCTCGCTTGGCTCGCCGTGTTAGCAGGTCGAGTACATCCTGGCCGCCCTCTTCTTTGCTAGCTTCAATAGCCCGTCGTAACTGTTCGTCGTCATAGGCGGCGTCGCGGCTATTCATTGTCGACCGTCGTTTCGATGAATGAGTCCCCGTGCTTGGACGAGAGCTTTTCAATCCACTTTTGTCGTCTTTCGTGATTGAAGTGGCTCTGGAAGTAGTCCGGGATTGCCTATTCAAAGGAAGGTATTTCGAATATTTTTGTCTGCGACGCACGTTTGTATTAGTATGAATTTGTGAAGCCGAGTATCCGCCAGATGATGGACCTTTGATCACAACTTCGCCGACAAAAGTGATGGAACTTGGACGTCTGGTATCTTGCAATGACTTCAAAGAAAGAAAGAACAAATCAAGAAGAAAAAAAAAAAAAACAAGTGATGGACTTGAAACAACTCCTGATGGCAAGCCACAAAGTCACAAAACTTCGCAGCTACTCAAGAAAGGCCACTTACCCACTGGCAGCGGTATGGATCTTGTGCAGGTCTTTGCGACACTGTTCACAGAAATACTCCTCTGGTGAACTTTCCGCACTGAAAATTGCGACGCAAGCGCCGTGTTGCCAAACCTTGCAAACGTCACACTGGACGAAGAAGCCAGTAACTTCATCAGTGAGCTCTATAGCGGCAAAGATTTCGGCGTCGGGGCCGTCGACTGGGGGTGGGCCGGGGTAATCTTCCGAGCCGCAGAGGCAGCGGACTGCCTCATCCTCGTCTTCTTGCATATCGTCGCTGCCATTGGTCATATCTGGGTTATCAACTCGTGGTGTCCGATCGTTGTCGTCGTTCTGACCACGCTTGCGTCTCCTTCCGAGAAGGGTGTCATCAAAATCGTCAGGAGGCTCGGAGGAGAGGGAAGCGCTTGGAGTGGACTTTTCTGACGAAGGCTTGTTGACCGATCTGGTACTTCTCTCTGCCCGTCCGGATGCTCCCGAAGATATAGAAGATTGTTGAGACTGAGGATTGGTCGCGCGAGCTCTCGAAGATCGCCGTGGCGACGGAGGTGCCATTGAAGAGGCGGCGTGCGCGAGAGAAGCAGGCCGGCGAAGACTTCGGCAAAGGGAAGAAGAAAATGGTAGACAGCGTACGATGTGTCCCAAAAAACCCAGCAGGCAAATTGCTTGGAACCAAGATGTAAGATGAAAAAAAGATGTGTCGTAAAGATAGAGCTGCGATATGACAGGCAAGAAAAAAAAAAAAAAGAGTCGTGCTTAGAGGAGGTGATTGAACTTGTGTAGGCTAATTTCCCACTCAACGCCTCGGGGGACTAGAGACTATGGTTGCGAGCTGGTCACAAAGGCGAGAGAGGCATGAGGCAAGAGCAGCAAATAAGTGGTAGAGATTGACGAGTTGTCATGACGTAGTAGGCCAGAGGACTAGGCAATGCGCTCATGGCAGAGAAGGGGATCGTAGAGGAGGGGAAGGTGAAGGGTGCGAAGAGACGAGACAAGATGAGGCGAGGCGAGGCGAGACGGCCGAAGGCTGGAAAGGCTAGAAGGCCGTGCTGGGTGGCCGTAGCGGAGGCGCGCTTTGCACACCAGATGCAGCTGCCGACAGCGCAAGCTGGACGCGGGAGAGTTTCGCTCACCGCGCCAACTGATGACTTGCCACGGGACATGGCGGGAGGAAAATGCTCGGCTAATCAGCGAGGGCCTCAAACCACCTGCAGTCACCACCCCGCCAAGTGGTACCTCCCTTGGTACCGTGGCAGGTACCTGAAGTGCCTCGTCATGTCGCCATCCTGGGCCCTGGCTGACCATGGGCCGGCAACGGTTTTGCTGATACAGCCCCTTCAGTGGGCATAGAATGCTTACATGAGCAATGACTGGTACACACACAGGTTCCGACGGTACTTACCGCCCTGTGGACAGGTACTTTCCCAGTACCTGATAGGTAAAGCAAGCACTTCGTACTCGGACGACCGAGATCTTACTGATGACACTGGAGCCAGCCCCGAACACGGTGCACGCACACTCACCTAATGGGCTGTCATTTGCAACCGACAAGTGTGCGGCCAATTGTCACATCTGCGACGAGCTATCCCATCTTCATTGTTTGCTCCATCTCGTAGCTTCCTTCTTGCGTCTTCCTCTCTTCTCGGGTCCGGCCCCTTTGGTTCCTTTTGATTCTACCCTACCCGAGTCTGTCGAGTCTTGTGCGTCCTGCTGCTGGACCTTGCTCTTTTTTGGTACGCTGGCCGTGCCACCCCCCCAATGCTCCTGTCCTCTTTGGAAAGACCGCCACGATCTGATCGATCGCCACGACCCTAATCCTTTGCACCTTCGACATTTTCCACAACATCAACTCATCCACCTACCTACCTACCTGCTACTTCAAACAGTGGTCTAGATGTGTTTTGTGTGAAGTGCTACCGCAACGATCGCATCGTCCTAACGAATCTTTTTTCTGACAGGGACAAGACGGTTGCCCTCGGAGCCCAACCGAAAACGAGAGCGTCTCACACAGCGAGGTCTTTTTTTTTTTTTTTTTTTTTTTTTTTTTTTAACCCGAGGTTCGAAGCTCTAGCGTTGAGCAGTTTTCGAGAAACGGCGAATCTTGCGGCTTTGAGAATTCGACAGGTCTTGTCGTAGCAGGAACTTTGACGTCGGGCCATCTATCTGTTTCACGCGGCTGCCACAAGCGCTGCCTGCTACTTTCCTCGAGAGCTGGGCTTTGCTCCTGCGGGGTGGGCGAATTCGAAAATTCGGATCAGCCATGTTGTATGGGTATGTTTTTTTCCCCCTTCGCCAACGCCGATCTGTGGCTCACAAACACAATTTACCACTGAACAACAAGTTTATTTGTTTTCTCTCTGGCCGTCATATTCATACTCTATTGAAGTGCGGGGCAGCGCTTGATCATGACTGTATCCTCTTCTTCTTGGCATCGCTTTACATCGTCAATCAAACTCCATTTGATACTCCCGGGTCTCATTGCTTCGGTCGCTATCGGCTGGCTAACTTTACGGTCTCGCCATGGCCGAACAGGGCGAAGGCAGATGATGGCACCAGATACCGTCTCGTCTCTCTTTCCAGACCGGCCAATCCGGCCGCTGCCGAAACGTCGACTTCGCGAACGATTGTCCCCGGAAGTCGCTGACTCCATATCCTTTCCTCCTTCTACGCAGGGCACCCTACCGCTCTTTCACTACCTCCCCTATTCCTTGAAAAATGAGAGAAGTCCTTTCACCGTCAATGTTTCAATTCCGATTCGAACTTCTGATATCGAGGACATCGAACGAGCAAACACCTCGCAACGGAACGGCGGCACTCATGTAGACAGTCTGAGAGACGAGCACTCGAAGCATAGAAGTCTGTTGATGACCATATCTCGACCCGAAGTCCTGTCACGAACTAGCCGAGAACCATCTCGACAGGAGCACTCGCGACACGCAGGGCCTCAGGTTTCTCAACCACAACATTCTGCCAGTTCATCTGTCGATGGCTACGACTCATTCGAGAATACCAACAACAAGAAGAAAAGAAAGATACCGTCCGCCGGAGACTTGTCGGTGAATGGGACGCATGGACTTGGCAGCGAAAACAGTGCTCTCGCCTTGTCTCCGGGCTCAACAACACCAGGCACCGTGGACCATCATGGCACAGACAGGGTTTATCATGGATCCTCTGGCAACGCATTGTTGGCAGGATACACTGGCAATAATCCAGGCTTCTCAGGACCTGGCCGGGGCAGGCTAGGGCGCTCTAGAAACGGCAGAAGTCCACTGCAAACACTCTCCGACTGTAACAATAATTCCTGGCCGACCCGGGCATCGAAAGATGGAGGAATGCAATGGCCATCAGGTATAGTCATCTCTTGCAAAGTGTCTTTTGTCTGTAAAGGGAGTGTTTACTTTCTTGGTTGTTTGGTTGGGGGAACCCCTCTTTTTCCCCTTCAATCACGGACGAAGAAGCCATTCCCCTGCTAGGGCTTTGTCGACCGAATTACAGTTCTGCTTCCACTATCTACTGTATACTTTCTCTTCAAATCATTATGTACTAATGGGCAAGTTACTACAGCGATTGAAGGTGGTGGCATCATATCCAGCGCCATTGCCAATGCCGGGAAACTTCAGCGACAAGGGCACGAGAACGTAAGCCTTCTCGAACAACATTCTCTCTATCCTCAAACCTCGCCGACTTCGGCCCAATTCACTTTTACATGCGATTCTCAAGTGCCAGGGACCGTTCAATGGCCAAGTGAGTCTTTCTGGACAATTGCGAGGCCACGTCGCGTTTGTTCTTCGTCAATGCTTACAAGATATAGCAGGCAGCTTGTCTCGTCAGGACCTTCTTTCTGAGACTGCTGAGTTGTTAAACACCACGAACACGAGCAACACTCTACACGTTGATGCTGGCAATGCCTCACGCGCCCCGTCACGAAGGAGAGCTCGCCGACGCCTGGAGAAAGAGTTGGCATTGGCAGCACGTGAACGAAGATATTTGGCTGCCAATGAATTTCACCACAACCCACCCAAGCTAGAAGACATGTGGATCTGCGAGTTTTGCGAATATGAACGGATCTTTGGCAAGCCCCCGCGCGTCCTGATTCGAGATTACGAGATCAAAGATCGCCGCCAACGTCAGGAAGAAGCAGAACGCAAGAGATTGCTGGAAAAGGCCAAAGCAAAGAGTCGGAAGAGTAAGAAGAGCGTGCGAGGATCGAACCGGAGTGGCTTTAGCGGACAAGTTCACGACGACCATCACCCGGTAGACTCTCTAGATGATCACGAAACGTTGCCAATACATCATGGCCACAGTCAATCGACACAGTCTGATGAAGACTATGACGATGAGCTCGAAGATGACTGCAGTCACCCCTCGCCCAGGCGGAAAAATCCACCGGGCGAAGGTTCTGGCAACGTGGGGCGCAACCGAGCAAAGACTTAGGCGGTGAGCAATGTTTTGCGCTGTCTCTTGAGGCCCATGGAGGCGCCGTGACCACGGTCCGCTCGTGGGGTGGCCCCATATTCGAAGTCATTCTTAAAGCGGTGCCAAGGTTTATCGTTATTCTGGGAAGGTGATAGTGTCGGGAGCGTGGAGCCTGATCGGTGAGGATAGGGCTCTTGGAGACATGGTAGAAGGCGGGCGTCCCTCTTTGTAGCCAGGAATGTGTCAGAAGAAAGCCGATGTCAGATACGGGTGAGCGAGAACAATAACCAGATTCCCTGTAGGAGAAACTGCCATCGCTTGTCTGTCTAGAACTGTAGCAATAGCTGAGAATCTGACCCCTGTTGATATCACTCATAATTGCCACGCAGGCTGAAGGCGCCTGACTGCTGAACTGAGAGGGACGATGGCGGGTCTTCTTAGCTTTGAATTCCCGTGATCTCTCTAGCATGGACGGACATGATTCAAGTGGACATAGATTTGTGGTCAATGGCCAAAGGCACTGATCATTATTATCTCGGTGAGACGGGGGGGTTTTCCCGAACCCCGTCACTACTGTTGATGGTTTACACATATGTACGTATGCTGCTCGGCTCAGTCCCCGACGGCCAGTATCTCGGGTCGCTGTACGAATATCACATCTTTGTAACCCTGGTCTAGACAATGAATGGGAGAGCTGTAGGACATTGCATATGGGGGTTGGGGGTGATATGCGAGGTTATGTTGTTTTGGGCGTCTGTGCATGGGGACGCTGTTGGTGAGGCGGTTGAAAAGAGGAGATTTTTCTTGCCAGGGATTTGGGAATGCTGTTGTCAGATATAGGGCGGGGTGTGGTTTGACGGTGAGGCATGGGTTTGGGATTTGTGGTATGCGTATGCATGTGTGTGTGTGTGTGTGTGTGTGTGTGTGTGTGTGTGTGTTCAATGACCGAACCAGCAGACCCTAGATACTCGTGCTACAGAAAATGGAAATGGAAATATTGGCAGCGTGGGCTGGTGGTTCGTGGGAAAGAACGCGATGCTGGGTTAGGCGGATGCTTGGTGCTCGTTTTGTTGTTTCATTATCCACCTAGCGGGAACTGAACAAAGGTGATTTTTTCTTTCTTTTCTTTTCTTTTCTTTTCTTTTCTTTTCTTTTCTTTTCTTTTCTTTTCTTTTTCCAAAACAGAAAGCTAGCTGTGTGACGGTCGTTGCCATGGGATATACAGATCATGTATGCACATACGAAGCGGTGAGTCTTGTGACGATTGGAACGTTGCAGGCGAAGCAGGTCCGTGAGAAATCGACCCGAGACGAATTACGTCATTGTAAGAATTGTGGTATCGATGGTGTGAAACGAACGAACATGGACGAGATCATCGGCCCACGAATTGCAGATTCGCAAGACCATTTTCCCAGCGTGAGAGCTTTGATTTGGACGGATGGTCTTGGCTGAGCTGATGTTATCGAGAGTGCCTCGCAATCATGGATCATGAATACCAAGTCTCGCCAGTTCTACACATCTAGTGGATAGGGCTGGGATTTGGGGGTGTGCTCGGGTTACGGAGCGCAACTTGGCGTTGACTGATTCCTCACCACGTATTCATACCCATTGAGGACGAAGCGAGTCTTTTTGGCGTCGAACAGCACACCGCTGCGCTGGGAGAGTCACCGGTTCGCTCAATAAAATCGACATTGTGCAATGTACATGAAGGGAAAATAAGCATTGGTGGCAGGGTGCCCGCGTTTGGGTCGGATGATCGGCGGCGGCCGGCGAGCAAAATAATCACACAGAAAGAATTTAAAATAAGGTAAAGTAAAACAAGCCTCTTGAAGACTTGCCCTTTGATGCTGGGCGAGACTCGCCGCAGTGTAGCGCGGTTTCCAGACGCCGCCAGATTGCGCTTGAGGCCGCCCGTGGCTGAACTCGATCGACTAGAGCAACGATGACGTTGCAGGTTTTTCTTGAAAACTCCAAGTGCCGAGCTTGTCTCGTTCGGCAACATTGTAGAGCAGATTTTCTGACACAAGTCATTGTTCAGAAGACAAGCCGAGACATGACGATGGCGCCGGGACAGACGGTCAGCATGGTTTTTATTTAATTTTATTTCTTTATTTCTCTTTTTTTTCTGTCCTCATTTCTCTTCTTTTTTCAGTTCCACCCCTCATTCCTTTCGTTCTGGGAGAAGAGGACGACAAGAGGGAAGGAGGAGGGAAGGAGAGGAGACGAAGCTCCTGCCCCTCCGAGCTAGCTTTCGCATTTGAGTGGACACTTGTGCCAACTTCCCAGTGTCGTCATGGTGGGGCCGCAGTGTGACGGTCCGCCTGGATTGGCCGGCCGTTTGCGATCATTGATCATTGATCATTCCATGATTGGCTGTGGGCACAGACCAACAAGCCAGACCTTTGGTTAGACTTTTTGTTTGGCTCGCGCCTTCGTCTCGGAATCGTCGAGGTGCGTGCTCAAGATCGAAGGCTCATCATCTCTCGCGCCTCGTCCACGCTTGCACCCTCGCTCATCGCCGGCACAGCGACGGACTCGACCCTAATCGCCTCTTGCGACTTCTGAACTCGCCCGACGCAAGAACCTTTGTTGCCTCATCTACGTCCTGCCCTGCCCCCTGCCATCGCTCCGGTCCGAGATGCGCTACGACGTGCGCTAGATCTTCCAAGTCGCTTCATCGACCTCTCGTCTCGCCGAGCCTCTCTCCAGCAGCATTTCCCTTTTTGATCGAATTCATTTCACTTCACTCCGCTCCACTTCACTTCACTTCTTTTTCTCTCCTTCACTTTTCTTTACTTTCCTTTGCTTTACTTGCTTTCTTTTTTTTTGTCCTGCTTTCCCTCACGTTCCGGCGCATCCGCCGCAGCCCTAATTTTCCTTCCCCTATTCTGTTCCATCCCATCTACCACTGCCAGACTCTCTTCTCATAATCATCCTCCGCAACCTGTTCCGCGAGGGTCCTCCTGCTCTGACCCCCGACACAACACAATTGTTCATACATACCTCTTGGCTCCCATGCACCACCTGCTGCTGTTGAGAAAGCTCATCGTCACTGTCGGCCACGGGCCCCGCTTCTTCCGTCGTTCCGTTCACGATGTTTGGAGGCTCACGGAGACGGCAGCCTCCAGCCCAAGTAAGTTGCGCTCTACAATTGCAGCCTAGACATAATGTGTGCGATCTAGACAATCCAGACAATCCAGACCAGCCATACAGGCCACACACTCATCCCCCGCTCGCATGACCTCGGCCTACAAACAACATGCTAATCCAACCCTCCTTAGCCCTTGACCAGGGAAACGGCGGATCCTAATGCCGCGACCGCAGCAGCAGCGGTGTTCATGAGTCGCCGCGACTCCAACTCGTCCTTGTCCTCGGCTGCTGCCGCTGCCGCTCTCAGGGCACGGCCAATGACACCGACGAATGTCGCAGAGGTACAGTCAAAAAGAGCCAGGAGGAGAAGCCCCTCTCTCAATTCTCTCACCGGTAGTGTGAGAGGACGCCGCGAGCTCACCAGATCTCCCAGTGTGGGTTCGATGATGGAGCGGACTTTCCGCACACCGTCGCCAGGTCGCAGTCCAGCTCCAAGGGAGCATGTGCCGCCTGTCCCTGCACTGCCCAGCGTTGACCAGGTCATGGCCAACCATCAAACTAACCGCCAGATCAAGGGCTCCAAGAAGGCTGCTTTGCAGACCCAACCGTTTAGGACCGCGAGTCAAAAGATCAGAGATGGCGGGCAACCATCGTGGTTTGGTCCTGCGACCACCAGAGACGCCAAAGCCAGACCCGCCGATGCAGCGATTATTTCTTCAACGTATGTTTCTGAGTCACGCCCCGGCAGCGTCAGTCCCTCGATCAATTTTTCTTACCCTCGGGCTAGGGCTTTGTCCCCTTCTTCTTCTTCGTCGGTTGACGAACATACCCTCGTATACGATCCGAACTCGCGACGAATGGTGCCTAGAATTGAGCTTGTAAGCCGCTTACAGGATGCGCACGATGGTTTGGAAAAGCCCAAAAAGAAGAAAAAGTCTGCTTCCTTGGATAGAACCGGCTCGCATCTCTCCAAAGGCAGCGTAAACGGAAGAACCAGGGCGCCTGTGTTGGACGAAGGCACAGCACAAGACAGCGCTCACCCGCCTGAAACTGTCAAGTCGCCGAGCATCGGGTCGCAGCCAACACGCGCACCCCCTGTGGCTTCCGGAGCCGCCGGAGCCGTGACGTCATCGTCATCCGAGTATGCTGTGCCGAAGAAGAAGAAAAAGAAGAGCAAGCAAAAGATGCAGCAGGAGCCTTTGGAATCACAGAACGGGGCCGTGTTCGTGGATCGGCAACCGATGGACAGAGAACAGACTATCGGAAAAAGGCCTACTCTTGCCAAGAAGCCCTCAGTAGTCAAGGAAGAGCCGCAGCTCGAAGAAGTGGAGTCGCAAAAGAGTCCTCGGGAGCACATCGCCGCCGCTCCTGTCGTTGCTATCGGGAACTCTGGTCATGTGTCACAACCAAATATCCAGACGCCAGAAAACAATGACGAGACGCGAGTCCGTCACAGCAGAGTTCAATCCGCGAGTCCCGCCCGATCCGCCCGTTTCGGCGCGTCGCCTGGTGATCAATTGGTTGTTAAGCACGAACCGCCGGCCCGGTCCGTATCGCCTCGAAAGTCAGCTCTGAAATTGGCCGCGAGTGTCAGAGGCGTGTCCCCCTCAGACGACGGCTCGGAGGCATCTGGCAGTCGTGGATTCAGCTCTCACGATAATGAGGAGGCGGGACTGGGCCGAAAGAAGAGCGTGCGAGTAAGCTGGGATGACACAAGCACTGTTGTCGTTGGCGAGGCGTCGCAGCCTCTCAGAACGGAGTCTCCCATGATTCCGAGTCCTCAAACCAAGAAGCCCTGGCACAGCGTTGTGACCAAGTTTGGCAGAAGGGAAAGCGTCGCTGTAGCCGAGGATGAAACCATGACGCCCCGACCAGCTTTACCTCAATTCGGTAGCGTCCGCGAGAAAAAAGGCAGGGAGCCAGAGGAGCGCCTGCTGGTTCGTCCCTCGGACCGTACATTTACTCCTGCCGAAAATGCATCCTCGACGACGACGACGACCGCTGTAGGTCCATCTACAGACGCCATGGTTGGAGCCCCTGTTTCGCAGGATCTGGCATCGAGGAATGCTGCTAACATCTCGAAGTATCGAGAACCTCTCCCGGCGGTGATACCATCCATCGAAAACAGGGAAGACCAAAGCGTCGGCGCAGAGAGTTCGGAAGATGATTTCGATACCGATGCGACGAGTGAAGCCGAAGACGATGGAGAACAAATCCCCATGACTCCATCCAATCAAACCACACCTGCGGCCTCTGTGACCCCATCCAAACCCCTCGCTGTGCAGTCCACGTCGGACGAAGTGATTCCCACCATTTCGATTTCCCAGCCGAGCCCTCGCGCCACTGGCTCGTCCGATACGTCTCCGCCCGGTTTTTTCCCCGACACTCAAGTCACCGCCACAGACAAGGCAGACGGCGACGACAAACCAGATGAATCAGACATATTCGTACCAGCCAACACTGGGGAGTCTATCGTTGTCGGTTCTGGCATGACTGGTACGGCTGAAGAAGAAGAAAATTCGGAGGATGATCGACCCAGCAACGCATATGAGGATCCCGATGAGATTGAAGAAATTGAAGGAGACGGATTTCTTTCCCTGGACGCGGTTGTCGACAGCTCCACCACCGACATGGTTCCCAAAAAGTATGCTGAAGAGAAGCCTGTTTTGACACAGACGGTGGACCGGGCCGAAGCGACGCAGTCGGCGACGGGCATGGCCGCGAAGAAATCAGACATGTCAGTTCCGGATGACTGGGAAAATGCGAAAGCATATTGGAAAAGCTTGTCTGTCGAAAAACGTCGTCAGCTGGAAATCGAGGCTCTTTCAGAAACTGGCGAGGGGGCCACCACTGGTACGACTACAGCTCCACCCACTGGACCGCTCGTCACCGCGGCGCCAGCCTTGAGCAGCGAAAGACTGTATCAGATTCAACCAGGGACACAGTGGTCGGCAAAGGGCAATGTCCACGAGGCGGGCAGAGGGGGACATGAGGAGGACGATGAGGACGAGGAGCCGAATTCGAATGATGCGGCTCAGTCCGCCAAACGAGCCTCTATTGTCGCCACTCACGCGAAGACGACAGCAGAGGCTCCAAAACCAAACAATCGCGCTTCAATGCGTCAATCTATGCGAGCAGACCCTCCAGCCCCGTCACCATCAGATATGGGCGTAGAAAGGCCCGAAGGGATGAGAAAGTCCATGAGAAACGGGCCAGCCACTACAAAGTCCGCTGCCAGACGACGGACCGGGGAAGGACCTGTCTCCAAACCTGCGTCCGCTGAAATGCCATCCGCATCCCCCAAAATAACTATGCGACAGTCATTGCGGGCCAGTCGGTCGGATGGCGATACTCTGCGCCCGACGTTATCCAGTTCCGGCCGGCCTGCCTCATATCACCAGCCGTCCACAAAGGGTCTCGCAAAGAGCCACAAAAAACAAACAATATCATCGGACAATCTAACCTCTTCGTCGACCATTCGACCTACCTTGCGACGTCGTGGCTCAGACGACAGTGAAAGTAGTTTTAAGCGCAAGAGGTCTGCATCGGTGTCGCATGATCCTCATCATTATCGACTGTCGATGCGCTCGAGTTTGCGTGAGCCCTCTTCGCCTGTTCCTTCAGCCAAGCGCTTCAGCCTGCGCTCTCTATCTCCACCGGGCTTCAGGGGGAGCTCCTTCTCATCTCCGCCTCCTCAGACCTCGTCGCCAGGAGGTGGCGGGTCTGGCTTCATGCGCCATTCGCTACGAGACCGGCCAACATCCTCCAGCTTACGCTTGAAAAAGGACAGTGCGAAGAAGTCCTCGGGTCTGGGGCTTGGCCGAAGGTCAAAAGGTGCAAGCCGATTTGCCGACTCGAGTGACGAAGAAGACAGTGGCCCAACGCACTTTCAAAGCCGATTCCTTGATTCCAGTGACGATGAGGAACCCGCGCCGTTGCCGAAGAGTAATGGCTTGCCCAAATCCCTTCGTAACGGCAATGGACCAACTTCCAACACGCTGAGTCGTCAAGTGACATCGCCGGAGCCTCCTGACGGCGATGGCGCAATTCAACAACCCAAGCGCGGCGGAGCTTCAACAAATGGGCAGCCGTCACTCCAGCGCAGATGGTCTGATCGTGGTACCATAGAACCCCTCCCTCAGAACGACCTGAGTCGACCTGCTTCTCGGCGAGGCAGTTTCATGTCCATTCTTCGTCGCAGGAAGGGCACGTCGGACAAGGTCTCCAAGGGATCGATGGGTGAGGGCGCGGCAGGAGGGGACGCTGTGCTGGGGCGAAACCCTGAGGAAGCAGCCCAGCTGCGCAGTAATTCTCTCCATGAGGGCGATCCTAGTTGGCCGTTGCCCAATGGAAACGGGACCGAAGGGGAGGATGGCATGCCAAAACAGCCATCTCGACCATCCACTGCTGGTGGCGTGGTAACGACGCCGAAGAAGAGTTCCTTTTTGCGCCGTCGAAGCGCATCGCAGGGCGTGATTGGCCTTGGTCAAGCCCGCGTTGATGCGAATGAAGCCGTCCCGCCAATCCCGGCCGAACTGGCTCAGACTGGCTTCCAACAGCAGCAACCCCAACAAGGCAAAAAGAAAAAATTTGGTGCCCTGCGGAAGATGTTTGGTATCCACGACTAGACGGCGTGGTGCTCTTTCATCTGGTGGCACTGTGGACGCTCTGCCATGCGAGTTCCTATCTTTGAAATTGGCAGAATTCTGTGGGTTGACGACTGCGCGCGGAAACATTGTACATTCAATTGTTGTCAAATGACTGATTCAGCCTGATTTTTCTTCTTCTTTCCGTTTTCTTCTTTTTTTTTGTCTTTTCCTTTTTTCCTTTGTTTTGTCCTTGCCGCGTTGACAAAATCACGCACCTGCCGTCATGATCATCTTTTTTTATTCCTTTTCGGAGTATTTCAGATTACCTGGATATGACGTCCTTAATTCCCCCTCTCTTTTTGATGTGTTGGACGCAAAGGTATTGCTCATCGGCCACTATTTTCATATTGTTTATTCTTTTGCGCATGGCATGGACTTTCAGTCGTCAGCGGAGCCAGCCGTTCAGGCAACGGATTCAGGTATAATCCTTTTTTGCTCTGGGGTTTTTTTTTTTGTTGCTCGTCTTTTAGTGCTTCTGCACGGTTTCATTTCAATATTGACCGATTGTTCCCCTTCTTCTCTGTATGAAAACGGAAAAACGGCACAGGTTGCGCTTGAAATGGATGGATTTTGCGTCATTTGGGAAAGGGTATGCTGTGCATGTATTGGAGACACCGGAGCAGCTGGTTGGGAGGATCGGGTCCGGGTGTCCATGTGTCGTTGGGTTGGATTTCTCTGCGCTGGTACAGCAAAATTGTATTACACTCGCCCTGGGTGATATGCCGGGCCTCTTAATCGCGTATTACGTTAATCAAGGCGTGTGTTTTGTCGAGCCCGTTTGTCGTCGTGCCAGATGGTAAGGTAGCTGGGGGGATAGTCATGGTAGATGCCCTCTGGCGTGTTTGCATGGCAGCAGTCCTGAGAATTGACAATAGGTTTCAGGTGAAGGCGTTGGGCAGGTGGGTAGTAAAGGAGAGTGAAGAAGGAGAAAGAAAAAGGGGGGGGGAGAAAAAAAAGAAGAAGAAAGAAGAGAAAGTTAAAAATTCTACGGCCAAGACTATTAAGCAGTAATTACATATGTATCTAAACAAGTCACTATTTACTAGCACAATATATGACCAAGAAAAAAAAATACTATTATTTGGGCAGAGGGGTGGTTTATAATAAAACAGGATGTTATATCTAATCAACATGCTCTAAGAAGAAAACGTAATTTATCCGTAAAATTAAAAACAAATAAGGAAATTCGGTTTTACTTAAAAAAAGGGAATTATTTAGAAAGAAAAGAATTACTAAAAAGAACTGCCTAAAGAAACCTTAAAATAGGACAAAAGGAGAGTCCTTCACCCGCCTCACTGAAACCCAAAGCTTAAGAAAATGAAAAATTAAACTGTTTATTAGGAACAAACCCTTTTCAAACGCTTCATCTTATTCTTTTCCTGCCCTTTCGACCGTCTTCAAATCCAAGCTACAAATTGACGGATAAGCTAGACTTACCCGCCAGGACATTAATAACAAAAATAAGATGTAGCGAAAAAAAAAAAAACAAAAAAAAAACGATGCAGGATTAGCTTCTTTCCTGTATCTCGCTGTCTTTATTACGCCCATGAATTCGAGTCCGCTGTGCTAAGATGGCTTCTTTCTGCCCAATCTACCGCAGCATATCATGTTGTGTAAGTTTATATAGTATATAATATGAGATGGGAAAGGAACAAGGGATGAGGCCACAAAAATCAAGGCCCCTGATTGCGACGAACCAAAAGGTTTCACGTTTCCGGTGTGGATGCTTTCACTACCTGATGGAGATTGGCCGCATATTACCGCGGGAGGGAAACATGTACAAGAGGAGTGTATGTTGCTTATTCTGGCAAACTTCTGTGTTGGCGTAGGGTGGGTAGTCGTGTTGAATAAACTTTTCATTTTTCCCTTTTTTTTTAAAAAAAAGTCATAGACACGGGCCGGCAACGAGAGGGAAAAGATAGACAGGCAAAAGGTAAAAAGGATACGTGGGAAAAGAAAATCGTGGTGAAACAAGATGGAAATGTTTTGCTCGATATTCAATGACGATTGAATGTTCAATTCTCCTCTCCAGAAAAACAATATGAGAAGAAGCGGTAGCCATGACTCTTGATTTTCTAAATGCGAAAACGTGACTTTTCGCCAACACGGGACTTCTCCCGTTCCAAGAGAAGCTTCAGTTGACTTCTGGTCCTGCCCATGGGCACAGTGGCGACTTGGCTGGGTTGAGTGGGCAGCATGCGTGAATACACAAGGGAGGTGGTGGATTGTCGAGAGGTAGGATCTCCTCCCAACACTCCATCTTCCTGATTGAAAATGCTAGATATTGGCAAGGACCCGGCCTGATCTATGATTTGACCTTGCGCTGCAACATTTGTGGTTGTTGCCGTTGCGCTCGTAAATAAGCCCTGCGTCGAGGCCTTGCGGCCATAACCGTTTTGAGTCATGGACCGGATCATGATGGACGAGGAATCGGGAATCGAGTCCGTGGTGGACGAATTGTCCGTGTCATTTCGGGTGAGCGACATGGATCTGGCAGAAACAGGTGACCGCAGCTCATGTGTGTTTCGTGCGAGGGAGTTTGTGTGGTTGTAGACGGCTGATGGCACTGTCGTCGGTCGATTTGCACCTCGAGTCATTCCGGTCAGGTCGTTGCTGGCTGTTTTTGCCACAGCCGGTTGCTTTCCTGCAGCCTTGGCGCTGAGTCTTGGAGACTGGGCGGCTGACTGCATGCTGTTGCTCTGATTCCTTTCTCGTGACCCGGGTTTTGGCGTAGCGCCTGCTGCAGGTGCCGCGAGGGCCGCAGGTGCTGCGACGGCGCGCTCTGGTATGGGTGCTTTTATTCTATTTTGTGTTTGGGCGCGCCGCGTCGGTGGCTCTTGTGGTGAAAAATGTGCACGATGAACACCCCGCGTGGCCGTCAAAATTCGGGGACTGGGTTTTCGATCCAAGGCCGGACGGTTTGCTGTTGGCGGTGTTGGCGGTGTTGTCGTCGATTTCGCTGCCCGTGTCGTCGACGGAGAAGGGGATGAAAATGATGGTGTCGAAGCTTTTGAAGCTTTCGAAGCTGTCATGTTATTTTGAGTAGCAGCATGTAGCGTTTTAGTCGGACCAATGCTGGCCATTTCCGAGTTCGCCGTGGCCGTGCTTCCGGATGAGGGAATATCACTCTCCCTTGTATCCTCATGGTCAGACTCGGGGGGAGGAGAGGCAAATCGAGCAGTCGGGCGAGGGCCAGCTGTAGCCAACGGACTTCGAGACTTTTTCAAAATAGGATGCGACGGTGGAGGTTTTGATGCACTGGATGAAAGATTTCTAGACGACACAACCTTGGATTTTATTCGAGGAGACTCTGGACGGTCCTGTGTACAGCCGAGTCCACTAGTGAGGTGTGCGACGATGAGCTGCTTGGTTAATGGTGGAACCTGGAAGTGATTTGTCAGTGACAAGAAGGGCATTGTGAAACAACAAACCGAGCGAGCAAGCAAGCAAGCGGGCAAGCCTAGACAAACTCACATCAGGGCCTTCCCAGCGATTGGGGGGGCCATGCAGAGGAACAAAAGCATGGCCCACGGATATGTTTTCGTAAATCCTGGCGAGTGCCTGGCCGCTGAGATATCTGCGATCGCTGCCCCAAACCTGCCACCAAAAATTTTCGAGTCGCCGCGCGGTAGGATCCTTGAGCTTCTTGTTTGTTGTCGTATAAACTACCGCACATGTTACGTGAGTTTTTTTT